>LPNX010900223.1:299620-445319 GCA_001517045.1 Pseudotsuga menziesii | reverse complement strand
TGTGCTTGCCCCCAAGGTCACACCTCTCCCACTTTCTCAAGTGAGGAGACAGCTTTCGGAAGATTTATGCTGCTGGTGTGCAATCGGCGGACAACAGACCCAACTCCTGGAGAAGAATAACATCTCCCTTCTTGATTGCTCAAAGAAGAAGGAAGGAGGATCAAATTCAGAAGACAGAGAGAGAGTACATTTCTTGGTTGTTGGCACATCAAGCTCACCTAGCTTCATAATAGATTCTAGAGCTTCTAGACACATGGTTTTGACAAAAGAGAAATTCTCCTCTCTTGACATGTCAGAAGGACCACCAATAGTTTTGGGAGATGACTCTCTCACTGACAGTTTGGGGAAGGGTAGGATTGATCTTGACCATGGTAGTTTCAATAATGTATTGTATGTTCCAGGTCTTGCCTCTAATCTCTTATCAGTGTATCAGATGACTCATACTAGGTCTCCAAAGAAGGTCATATTCTCCCCTGATGATTTGGAAATCACTGATATTTTGAATGGTAAAGTCATAGCAAAAGGTTTTGTTGATCACACTTCGAAGGTATACAAGTTTTCCCATTTTCTACCCTACTCAAACCTCTCTGCTCTTCTAATTCATCCTAATGAAACAAGCAAGTTTTGGCATGAAATATTTGGCCATATTAACTATAAGTATCTTTCTAATTTGAGTGAAAAATATATGGTCATAGTGTTTCCAAAGATCAAGTTTTCTAAGGGAGTATGTCAAGGTTGTATCCTAGGAAAACACCTAGAGCACAAGTATGAGAAAGCTAGTCATGAGAGAACCTCTGCACCTCTTGATTTGATCCACAGTGAACTTGCTGGTCCATTCCCTCATATGTCCATGATTCAATCCAAATATGCACTGACCTTCATAGATGACTTTTCCAAGTATTGTTGGGTTCAATTCCTAAAGCATAAGTCTGAAGTTTTTGACCTCTTCAAAGTCTTTAGAGCCTTGGTTCAAAACCAGTCTCGGAGGAAACTCAAGATCCTCAAATATGAAAATGGTGGTGAGTATTTCAAGTTTGAGTTAATTTAGTATTGCAAATATGTAGGTATTCATATGCAGCATTCAATCCCTTACACACCACAACAAAATGGTGTTGTTGAGAGGAAGAACAATTCACTGAAGGAGATGGCAACTTGCATTATGGAGGATAATACTTTGCCACCAAAGTTTTGGGCCGAAGCTATAAACTGTGCATCCTACATTCAGAATAGGGTTCCTCATAAGCAACTTGATGGTATGACTCCTTTCGAATATTGGAGTGGGCACAAGCCATATGTGACCCATTTCATGATTTTTGTCTCAAAGGCTTGGGCTAGAATTCCAACTGAAAAGAGCAAGGATTTGCAACCCCAAAGCCAAGAGTGCCCATTTGTTGGGTATTCTAAAGATTCAAAATGGTACAAGCTGATCAACTTGAGCACTAAAAAATATTTCTTTGAAAGACGTGTCCAGTTCCAAGAAGAGCCTTTAGTAGCAGTTGAAGTTGGAGAGTCTTCTTCACCACCAGAACCATTGATTGTAAGTGGAGAGAATAATGAGTTTGCTGATTCTGATATGTCTGATAATGATGATTTGATTGTAGGTCCTATTATTCCTACAATACCAAAATTGGAAGCAAATACCATTCATCCAACTAGGTAACTAGCTGGAAATCCTAATGACACTAGGAGGACGAGATCTCAATTTGAGAGTGCCCTTTGTGTGAAAGATCCTCTATTTGTTGAGAAGGGATATCTGATGGTTGAATTAGATCCACAGACATATGAATATGTAGCACATGATCCAATATGGAAAACACCCATGAAAGAATAATTCATCTCGCTCCAGAAGAACAACACTTGGGAACTGGTTGATCTTCCCCCAGGGAGGAATCTAGTTCAATGTCAGTGGGTTTTCAAGACTAAGTTTCTTGCTGATGGTTCATATTTGAAATATAAGGCATGATTGGTAGCCAAGGGATACTCACAAGTACATGGTATTGACTACAATGAAACCTTTGCACCAGTGGAAAAGATGGAATCCATAAGGCTAGCTCTAGCCACTGCAGCTTCGAAGCAATGGGAAGTGCATCACATGCATGTGAAGTGTGCTTTCCTAAATGGAGATCTCACTGACGATATTTACATGTAGAAACCTGAAGGGTTTGCTTCTAATCCATCTTTGGTGTGTGGGTTAAAGAAATCATTGTATGGGCTCAAGCAAGCCCCCAAGGCTTGGTATGCCAAGATTGATGGCTTTTTGCTATCACTGAGTTTTGTTTGATGAAAGTATGATCCTAATGTCTATTTGAAGATGATTCATGGTTCTTTGATGATTATTTTCTTGTATGTGGATGACCTACTGATTACAGGAAGTTCAAAGAAAGAGATTGCCTCCTTGAAGGATCCAATGAACCATGCATTTTCTATGACAGATTTGGGATTGTTGAGCCAATTCTTGGGTCTCGAAATCACTCAATCCCAAAATGGAGTCAAATTACATCAGTCCAATTATGATTCAGATTTTCTCCTCAAGTTCAACATGAAATATTGCAAGCCAAGCAAGACTCCCTTCCTTTCAGGAGTTAAGCTTGAAGAAGCAGTTTCTTCTCCTATGATAAATAATACACTATGTAGGCAGTTGATTGGGTGTTTGCTTTATCTTACACACACTCGAACTGATATATATTATGCAGTTAGTGTGGCTTAAAAATCCATGGATCAGCCTCATGAGATCCACTAGAGAGCAGCCAAAAGGATCCTAAACTTTGGTCAAGGAACAAGAACTCATGGGATCTTCTACAAAGCAAAATTTGATCTTGATTTGATTGGATTTACTGACAGTGACTGGGAAAGTGACAACATAGATCGAAAGCCTACATTAGGATATGTGTTCAGGCTTATAGAAGGACCAATCATCTATTCAACCAAGAAGCAGAGTTCCATAGCACTCTCATCTATAGAAGTAGAGTATAGAGGAGTTGTAAATGCAGCAACTCAATGTTTGTGGTTGCAGGGGATACTTGGAGAATGTGGCTTTGAATCAGAGTTTTCAACTATTATCTACTGTGATAATCAGAGTACCATTCAAATCTACAATGATCTCGTTCAGAAACAACAAACCAAGCACATTGAGATTCATATGCACTACATCAGACAGCTTGTGCATGATGGTACCATTGTTTTACTCTTCTGTGCATCTTCAGAACAAGTAGCATACATCCTCACCAAATTTTTTGTAAGAATGCATTCAGCAATCTCAAATCATTGCTGGGGATTACTGATCATGCTGTGAAGCATGATTGATGAAAATATTTCCAAATTTTGATTTTCCTCCCATGTTTAAGGGAGGATTTTACCATTGGGTTTTTGCCTCTTTCCTTGGTTGTATGGACAAGCAGTATGTAAAGGGTGACTAAGCCTTGTTTCTAGGCCCTATATTTTTCTGATATTTACTCATAAATTCAGGATTAAGGGGGGGTGTTAGAATAATCAACCCATAGTTACCTACATTAGACATTAATTTAATTATTTTTTTCTTATTACCTAGTTTCCTAGATTCCATTCTATGCTAGTTTCCTTCTACATGTCCTAGAAGCCAACACATGCTAAGACTGATTCATGGAGCACTTGGGAAACATCCTAGAAACCAAATTTAGCATGTCTACTTTATTCTAGATTCTCTAAAGTGCATATCTGCTTTTTCTCAAAAGTTGCCTTGTTTTATTTCTGATTTAAGGCAAAAGGAAAAGCTAGACTAGGTGTAGTTGACTTGTTTTTTACCCACATCATCCTCCCTCCTTTTCTCCAAATAAAAGCATGTATGAGTTTTCTTTCCATCCCTCTTTATCTTTCCCACTTGACTTAGCAAATTCGTTAGCATCTACTTATATTTGGAAACTGCTTTATGCACCTATGGGGGATTTGACTAGATTTGGTAAGCCTGCTTTTTGACTATTCCGAATGGAATATTTATGCATTCAAATATCTCATGTAATTATATATTACAGAATCCCATTACTTCATAAGGTTGGATATTTTACACTTAATCAATACAAATTAGTTTTATGCTCCAATTTCAGTCTCCTTTGGTGTTAATTTTGCATGTTTGATTAGCAATTTTGTGAGTGTAATTGTTCTATCTCTTGGGTTCAATTTCCATAGGTTTGTCATTCACAACTCTTCCAGATCATAATTGAATCTCATGTAAAGGTACAGTCGAAATAAGGTATGATGGAAGAGTTTGCAACTCAATGTTGTTAAGAGCTTGAGTTGGTTTATTATTTGGGTTAGGTATCGATTGTGCAGGTAATAATGTTGGTCATGGAGGATTTATATTCTGAAAGTGATGAGGTTGTTGTGCAATGAGAGGAACTGGAGGCACAATCTAGGAAAAATTTGCTGGAAATTTTTTTGGTGTTGAGGATAAGGATGATTAGGTGTAGAGACAGGTTGTGACTGAGGCTATGGTTGTCCTCTCCATCCTTGTGACCAATATTGCTGCTGCGGAAATTGAGGAGGAGGGTACTGAGGTGGCCAATTTTGCCAACTTGAATTGTTCCACTATTGAGGTGGTTGATATGGAGGATAATAGAGTGGAGGTTGTGGTGGAAAATTCTGATATGTTGGTTGGTCTCTTGGTTGCCAAGGAGGCCTCCTAGATGTTTCACCTACATCCCCACTCTTATAGATGGCTTGCAACCCAGGAAAGGATGGGCAGTTATCTGTTGGATTCTCTTCTGTACAGATGTGACATATGGAGATGTCGTTTAATGGACATTCCCTTTGGGAATGTTTAGTCCTACATCTTGGACAAAAAATGCTCATTGTTGCTTGTTCTTCATCCCGCCTTTTCTTAGCTTGTAAAGCATCTAGTTGAGAACCCATTGCTCCTAAGATATCAGTTTTGAAATTATCCAATAGGTTTCCTAACTCTATCCTTGTAACTCCACCTGAACTGGGAATGTTTCCTCTTACATTTCTACTATAAGGCTCTTGAAATTTTTTCCCAACTTTCCCCCTACTTCTAGAATAATTTTTACACATGTCATTGATTTGTGGAAAGGTTTTATGAGAAATATCGTCGGATTCCATGAGATTAAGACTTTATATCAAGTCCTCGAAGATCCCTTTAAGGAAAAGTGTGCGTACTGCATCTTCTCAGAGGTCACTATATTTTGATTTATGTAATGTATAAACAAACCTTTCGAGATAATCCTCTAGGATTTCGTCTTCAAGTTGTTGCATCTTGAATATATCATGTCGAGAGTCCTTAAAGTTTGTAATAGTCTTGATATTTTCACAAAAATGAGGTTTTCATATCATCCCAAGTCCTAATAGTCGATTCGCCTAATCCCATGAACCATCTTAAGGAAGAATATTTTAGTGCAGCGGGAAAGAGTTTTAGTTTGTGAGCATCTTGTAGATAATTATAGCTCCTAAAAAGGATATCGAACTCGAACATAAATGTGTCTGGGTCCTCATTAATTTTTCCATAGAAAGTCGGCAAGGAGGAAGGAGGGATGTTTTTCATAGTTACATATTGCATAGTGTCTAAAATAGGAAACCCGAAGGTAGCCTCAGTTCGATTTTCCCCTTCTCCTTCGTCATTTCTAACTTCATCATGATCTTCGTTTTCTCCCTATCTCTCCATATAGGCTGGTTTTTAACGTAAATAAACCTAGGAGGCTCCTTTCGAGGTGATAATGGGGCATCCCAACGTTCTTTTTTGGGGGAGATCTTCCTCTAATCAACCGTGTTTTTATTGAATCCTAGAGGGATAGTAGGTTCTACTGTGGAAGTTTCAATTTGTGAGATAACTGGTTCTACAGAGTTTCCAAAGAGAGCTTTTACCTAGGCAGGATCAACAAAGTCAATGAAATTCGGATCTCCTACTACTGAAAAAGTTGTATTATTTGGATTCAAGACTAGTGGAGAGTTAGAGATTCCTAGTGGCTGATTCTCTTGAACTTCCTCAGGAATGAGGTCCTTAGCACCTCCTACCAAGGTTCCTTCTCCTTCTATGGCTTCCCCAGTAAGATCTCCCGAGAGAGTCTCCTTAGGTTTTAGTGTAGAACTACTTCCTCCAGGTGTCTTTTGATGCAATTCTGCTGAGTTAGTGGTTGGGGTATTACGTCCCCTGTAAAAGTTAGTAGGAATTTCAATAATTTTTCATGTATTAACAAATCTACCCTAAGGATCTCTATGTTTGCTCATGAAAAACTTAAATTAAAGAAAAACCTATGCTACTACTGTTAGGATTATTAATCCTCCCTTGTCCAAATTTGGTCATATGTATAAATCGGGAGTCATGTCTAAATCGGGAGTCCATCCAGTCTATTTATAGTCATTAACACCATTGAGTCCACTTGACCTAATTGGGTCCACTTGACCTAATTGGGGCACATGTTTCAGTTACTAAAGTGTGGGAAACACTAATTAAGGCTCACTGCCACTGATTGAACTTGATTGCATCAGTTTAGGAGCCTCCTAGACCAATCCATACAATTTAGGAAGCCACTGGGAGTGCCGAAACCAACCAAGGTCAGTTCAATTCAGTTAATGACTAGTCAAGCTAAGTTAGGAGTCAGTTACATTCAGTTCTAGTCCTCTACATTCAGTTAGCACTAGTTTTACTTGACTGAACACATGTGGGGCACATTTATCACCTACCACTGTCAGTTAACCTTAGTCAACACTGAATGTAACACTTGAGTTATGTTTTAGAGCTCCGATGAACTCCGGTTATGGTTTAGACAAGGTCAGTTAACTATTGATTCCTCCGATAGTGATTTAGACAAGGTCTTGGTTACCTACAGTCAAGTAGAGTCTAATCAATTCGAACTTCCTCATGTGGATTCGAATTGCTTGTGGCTATTAAAGCCATTGTACTTCATTGTAATTATCTATCTAATTACTCTTTGATTAATGAAAAGCATTCACAGCTGCAAGCCATTTTTGCACTGTTTCATTCTTCAATAACTGAGTAAATTGTGTGATCTATCATGTGAGTTGTGTGTTTGTCCACAGATCTATGTGCTCAATTTAATATGGTATCAGAGCCTCAGTGGACAAGGCACTTCTCCTCCTCAGATCTCCTACTGGATCATTTTTTTATTTTGCAGGTACAACTTCGAAATGATTTCATCTTTGATGAGACAAGGTCTCTGTCGGGTGTCTATTGAGCTCGGCAAAGAGTGTTTTAGTAAGATTAACTGGCTGAATAAAAGTGATGGAGATTTTGGAACATCCACCACCATAAGCATCCTTGATCCAAAAATATCAGCCTCCACTCTCTCTGATGAAGTTGTTCAAGATAAAGAAGAAGCAGAAGCTTCTACACAGTCAATTCGAATTGAAGACATTCTCCATGCAGTGACTCCTTCTCCTGATGCTCCGGAAGTTCATGAGATCTCTGATATCTCATCTTCTCATATTGCTGAAATATAAGAATACATTCAAATCTTTGATATTGAAGAAAAATTCTGCTGCACTTCCATGCAAACATTTACCGGTGATTTTCCTTTAAATTCTGTGCAAAATTTACTAGTAATTGCTTCCGAAAGTGAAGAGAAATTTGATTTTTCTCCCTCTAATGTTGCTGCTGGTGTGAAAATATGTGATACCTTGGATATTTTGGAAGAAATATCAGATTAACAGAGTGATCCATTCACTCTTCATGATCTATATTTTCCAGCAAATTCCTGCAGGATTGCATGCACCAAAATTCAGAATTTTGAAGAAGAAGAAAGCTGTGCATCCACCGTCTCGGTTAACCATTTATTTGAATCTGATATTAACCTTATTGGATCTGATATGATCTTATTTATATCTGATCTGATATTTCTTGGTTTAATATATCAAATTCATAATCTTTCAGTACCACTTGTAGCTGTTCTCATCAACGGTGTGAAGAAACAAGTACCGCAAGTCTCCTACAAAACTGCTGCTGGGGATTTGATTCCATTTCACAGTTTTGGATCTGTTTTGAACCTATTTAGATATGATTTAATTTCTGATATGATATTATTTGGTTCATATTTTAAAATCCAAAAGCCTTCAGTAATTCTTGTAGCTGCTCTCACCAATTCCGGTGTGAAAAATCAAGTACCGCACTTTCTCTTCAAAACTGCTGATGGGGATTTGGTGTTAGTTTCCTCATATGAGGTTGCTGATATTTTATTATGTGATTCATTATCTATTTTAGAAGATATATCAGACTATGGAGCTCAAGCATTCACTCTCAACAGTCCCAGTGCTTCTTTACCATTGATCACATGCTCATCTCCTCATAGAACTAGTAAAGAGGAAGATTTTCTGCATCTGCCTGGACACCTGCTCATCTCCTCACAGAACTAGTAAAGATGAAGATTTTCTGCATCCTCCTGGACACCTTCTCCTAACACTTGGGGCTGTTCTTACCACTCATGGTTTTCTGTTCATGGATGTAACATATTGGTTTCTTGAGTGTTCCTCACATTCTCTGAATTCTCAAGAACCTTTTCTCACTTTTCAGTTGACTTCAGTTGCTCTACATGGGTCCAGTATTCATCCGGTAGCTGTCTATATTTCTAATTTAGTTGAGCATATAATTATTCTTCCAAAGAGGAAGATTCCTCCAGACATAATGATGGAGAGGTTCACATGCCAGGCCCTAGGATACCTGTGCACAGAAGAACCAGACTGATCCTGATTCTACCTGCTTAATTAGAGGGGGGGATTTTTTCCCATGTGGTTTTTCCATAGCACCTTGTTTTTGAGCAGTTACTTTACTTTACTTGATGTAATGGGTGACCTATGGTCTTAGTTACCAGGGCCCACAGATTGTCCAAGTTAGCATTCAAGGGGGGTGCTAGGATTATTAATCCTCCCTTGTCCAAGTTTGGTCATATGTCTAAATCGGGAGTCATGTCTAAATCAGGATTCCATCCAGTCTATTTATAGTCATTAACACCATTGAGTCAACTTGACCTAATTGGGGCACATGTTTTAGTTACTAAAGTGTGGGGAACACTAATTGAGGCTCACTGCCACTGATTTCACTTGATTCCATCAGTTTAGGAGCCTCCGAAACCAATCCCTACAATTTAGGAAGCCACTGGGAGTGCTGAAACCAACTAAGGTCAGTTCACTTCAGTTAATGACTAGTCAAGCTAAGTTAGGAGTCAGTTACATTCAGTTCTAGTCCTCTACATTCAGTTAGCGCTAGGTTTACTTGACTGAACACATGTGGGGTGCATTTCTCACCTACCACTGTCAGTTAACCTTAGTCAACACTGAATGTAACACTTGAGTTGTGTTTTAGAGCTCCGATTAACTCCGGTTATGGTTTAGACAGGGTCAGTTAACTATTGAGTCCTCCGATAGTGATTTAGACAAGGTCTTGGTTACTTACAGTCAAGTAGAGTCTAATCAATTCAAATTTCCTCATGTGGATTCAAATTGCTTGTGGCTATTAAAGCCATTGTACTTCATTGTAATTATCTATCTAATTACTCTTTGATTAATGAAAAGAATTCACAGCTGCAAGCCATTTTTGCACTGTTTCATTCTTCAATAACTGAGTAAATTGTGTGATCTATCATGTGAGTTGTGTGTTTGTCCACAGATCTATGTGCTCAATTTAATAACTACCATTGCTGGATTTGGGGGCACCACTTATAACATATGCGTAGGTTCTTACCTCTTGTCTTACCTCTCCCCTGCCACCAGCCTATTACTAAACTTCATAAAGAATTCTATCTATTCTACCTTACAGAACATCTCCCCAGAAACGGTGCCAAAATGTTGGGTGTTATATCGTCTAGATTAATTCACCTAATATTTAATTATCGACTGGGGTTGGTAGGCTTAGATTTGACACAAAATATATGGGTATTAATCTATCACGGTAATATAGGGACTAAAACACAGTCTCATCAAATATTAATAACAATAAGGCATGAAAATGGTGTAATAGTGCTACAAAATGAGTAGTCGCTCTATGTATTCACATAAAGAATGAGTAATACAATACAATGATCATGCTGCAAGCCCGAATGACAAAGAAATTCAAATTCCTAAGGAGGTCATTCAAATTGAATGAGTGAGTCTAGCGTAACTGAATGTAAGCCACTGTCAACACTCAAGTTAACCACTAATCAAAACCCTAATTGACTCAACTGAGCCCTAACTGAAGTCAAAGTGCAATAAATGACTGAGTCTAACTGAAAGCAGCTCAGACACATGTCACTGCAAGCCAACCAACAAGTGGTAACGCAACAATGACTCCAAAGAACCCCGATGAGGTTAACTGAAGTGTAACTGACCATCAAAAGTGGTTGGAGGCACCCCTGTTGACTCTAGTTCATTAAATAATCAATAAATAATCAATTTAATGAAGGAAGGTGCCTTCATTGCTCTGTTTAACTAATTGTAACCATTAGTTAGCAATATGGGGCATTAATGACACTCAGATCACCCCAGAGTGATCCAGTTAGTCTTCCCAAGTGTAGGAGAAGGCTAAGTTATCCTCCTTGACTAAAGGTAGGCGTGGGTGTGATCTTGCTGATGTCATCTACTACTCCTCTGATGTCAATTAAGGATATAAAACTTGGGATAGTGGTTTAACTAGGAAAAATTGACCAAAATGAGTGTGTATGGTGGTAAATGTCTCCAACACCCCCCCTTAAGCTATACTCAAGAGGAGTAGAAAACATAAAATGCATAAAAATGCTAGGGCCCCGGAAACTAAGGCCTTAGTTCACCCTGTACAATACTGAAATTGAAATAATGCTAAAAAACAAAATAAGTGAGGAAAAGAGGGAAAACCCAATGGGAAAAACCCCCCCTCAAGCTAAACAATGAAAGTAGTTTGATCACCTTGATGGACTCACCCCCAATAGTGAACAGAGGTAAGTGAACTTCTTTTCTGAAAATTTCTTGGTGAAGATGTCTGCAATCTGCTCATCAGTAGGCCAGTATTGCAGAATGATGGTCTTGTCATGCACTAGCTCTCTGATATAGTGCATGTGTATCTCTACATGCTTGGTCCTATTTCTGGTAACTGGATCTGTGGATATCTTAATAGCACTTTGATTGTAACAAAAGAGGACAATGGACAAAGTACTACCAAGATCAAACTCTAAAAGAATTCCTTGCAACCAAACTGCTTGGATGCAAGCATTTACCTCTCCTCGATACTCGACCTCTGCTGAAGATAATGCTATGGTAGCGTAATTTTTACTAGACCAGCAAATGGGGCCACCACCAAACATGAATACATATCCAGAAGTAGACTTTCAATCAATAGAATCACTCGCCCAATCGAAACCTGTGTATCCAACCAACTCTAGCTCGGAGTCTACAACATAGTGAATGTCGTAGGTCCTGGTTCCCTGAATATACCAGAGGATCCTCTTGGCTTCCTTCCAATGAATATCATGGAATTGATGCATGTATATTGATACAGAATTCATGGCATAACAGATATCAGGTTGAGAATGTGTCAAGTACAACAAGTTACCAATCAGCTGTCGATAAATAGTGCAGTCCATGGGAGGTGTGCTTTTTCCTTCTTCAAGGATGATCCCTGAAAGGAAAGGGAATGGTGTAGGCCTACATTCAGCCATGTTAAACTTGAATAATAGGTATGATATGTATTTGGACTGAGTGACCACTATCCCATCATAATTTTTCTCAATTTCGAGCCCCAAAAATTGTTTTAAGAGCCCCAAATCGCTCATTCCAAATGCATTGTGGAGAGCAGTTTTGATGGCTGAAATAGAAGCAAATGTGCTACCTGTGATCAGTAATTCATCAAAATATAAAAAAATAATAATAAAATTACTATCATACTACTATATATACACATTTGGATCTGATCTACACCTTTGGAAGTTTTGCGAGAGAAGGAAGGCATCCATTTTGGAATACCACTCTCGTGGGGCCTGCTTTAACTCGTATAGTGAATTATTTAGCTTGCAAACCAAAGATGGATCAGAGATGTATCCCTCAAGATACTTCATGTATATCTCCTCATGAATATCTCCATGGAGAAATGATGACTTAACATCCATATGATGCACTTCCCAGTGCTTAGATGCTGAAATTGCCAAAACTAGGCGGATGGAATCCATTTTTTCAACCGGTGCAAAAGTCTCATGGTAGTCCACACCTTGGACCTGGGAGAAACATTTTTCCACCAGACTTGCCTTATATTTTTATTTTATTCCATCAGCAGCAACCTTGGTCCGAAACACCCACTTGCATTGAATAAATTTCCTTCCCGTAGGAAGAGATACTAGCTCCCAAGTAGTGTTTTTCTGAAGAGAATTCATCTCTTCATCCATGGCAACTTGCCATATTGGATCCTTCCGAGCATGGTAGTGGGATTTTGGGTCTGAAATAATCATAAAATAACAAGTTTTGGAAAACAAATTATTAGGACAAGAGAGCGCAATACCTGCTCTTTGGAAATCAGACCGGGTTCTCCTTGGATCATCTGGATTTCCAATGTTATCTCCTATGGAGGAGAGTGTCTGTCGGGCCCATGTGGGAAGATAATTTTGTACTTCAGGTTTTGATTCAGAATCTGATGTTTTTGATACACTGATATCAGAAATCATAGGATCTAAATCAGGTTCATCACCCCCAATTTCATCATCCAAATATTCAGTAGAATAGGAAGGAAATTCAACAGTTTTCTCCTTTAGTAGTTCCACCTCCTGAAGAGGCTCATCGAACTTGATACTCCTTTCGATGATGATATATTTTGTTTTGATATCCAGAAGCTTGAAACCTTTTGATTCATCAGGATACCCAATAAATATACATTCTATGCTTTGCGGTTGCAAAGCCCTTCTTTTATCAAGTGGAATTCGGGCCCATACAATGGACCCAAACACCTGTAGGTTCGACACATCCGACTTCTGTCCAAAGTATGATTAGAAAGGGGTATGCCCTTTCACATATGAGTGTGACACTCTATTATGAATTTATGCTACAGCATGCATGGTTTCATCCCATAAATTTTCAGCCAACTTCTCTGATTCCAACATACAAGTGGTCATCTCCTTGAGAGACCGATTCTTCCTTTCCACTACACCGTTCTGCCGGGGAGTGTAGGGAATCGAATGTTGGACCTAAATACCACTTTGGGAAAATATGTGCAGAAAATCATTACTAACATACTCCCCACCATTATCATATCTCAAGTTCTTTATCTTAAGCCCAGAGGCATTCTCGATCAAGGCCTTCAATTCAGTGAATTTTTCACATACTTCAGACCTCCTTTTGAGAAAGAAGACCCATGTGTACCTTGAAAAATCATCAATAAAAGTCAGAAGATACCTTGATCCATTAATGTATGTGATAGGAATTGGACCATTGATATCAGAATGTATCATCCCCAAGATGCATGTAGCTCGGTTTGCCTTCCCCCGATCGAACTTGTGCTCAGGGTGTTTTCCAACCACACAGCCCTTGCAAATTCCAGTGGTTTCCTTGATGACCGGGAGGCCTTCAACCATGTATTTTTTCTGTAATTGCTGCAAATATTTGAAATAGAGATGGCCAAACCTCTCATGCCATGGCCTACTAACTTCATTTCCATGAGTTAGCAGTGCGGTGGGCTTTGCATCCACCACAAAGTGGGGAAACTCATAGGCTTTTGCATGATGGTTTGCAAGGCCTTTAGCAACAAGTTTCCTAGAATGCAAGTTCTATTATATCAACATCATTCGAGCCGAAAGATACTTTCTTAGGCACTCCTATATGTGTCATCTGATAGACACTAAGGATATTTGATGCCAGAGACAGTACATACAAAACATTTGAAAAATAGCCATTCTCAAGATCAACCGTACCTTGTCCTTTTGAAATGATGGTGGAATCATCTCCCATGTGGATGGGGATGGATTTTCCGGTATCCAAGGATGAGGAGTCTCTTTCAGCCATCATGTGGTTTGAAGCTCCAGAATCAATCAAGAGTGCTTTGGACTTCGAAGTGCTTGCCATGAGGGCATGACCTCTTTCATGCTATGGTTCCCGATCTTGCTGATCTCTCCTCCGAAATATTTCCAGAAGATTGATGTGATTTCTCTCAAGGAGAGAGGTAGCTTCATCAAGCTTCTTCTTCATGCAGGCATGTTCAAGGTGGAATCCCTTCCCATAGTATGAACACTTGACTTTTTCCTTTCCATGATGCACTTTTTCTTTGTTCTTCTTTGAGCCGAAAGACTCATCATGCTGCTGGTTTTCAACTTTAGGCTTAGGAGCTTCGAATTTAGTTTTTGGGTTCTTTTGCTGCTTTCCTTTACCCTTCAGATCTTTGGGAGGATCTGATGATCCCCATCTGGACAAGCTTATCATGTTCACTTGTTAGGGACTCAATGAAGGCATTGAGTGTAGGCATCTTCCATCCAGGGGTTGTGAGCTTCCCCACATGGAATGTAGAGACAAAAACTAAATAATCAGCTCCAAGTTTGGAGAGTATGGCAAGGATGAGCTGATCATTCTCCTTCTCCACTTTGCATTGCTTCAATAGTAAGAAAATGTGAATGAACTTTGTGAAAAAGTCATTCAAGGTCTCGAAATTGGAAGGATGGAGAGACATCAATTCATTTTCGAGCTGGTAAACTCTCAAATCATCCTGCTTTCCATACAGGGTTTCCAATTTGTCCCAAATTTCCTTTGGAGTCTTCAATTCCAAAAGATGGAAAATAAGATCCCAGGAAACAGAGAGGCACAAGAATCTGAATGCTTCATCCTTCTTGTTCAAGAATCTAGATTTGTTTGTCACAGAAGCAGGCTCTTCTTTAGTATCCATAGTGACCCTATAGAGTCCTTGGCACGTAGATGGATCTCCATATCTCCTTTCCATGAGTGGAAATTGAACGGAGTCAAAAGATCTATGGAAGAATCCATTTGAATCTGCTGGAGTGAATGCTTTCACCTGTTAAAAACCTGAAAATCAAAACAAAAAGGGAAATGTAAGGTCGAACAGCTTGCACATTTTAGGCTTTCATCACACCCAGCATAGTCAATCAAGCAAGCTTGATCAACAAGTTCCTTACTTGGGGTATTAAGTGGTAAGCCTTGGCTTCTGGTGCAGTGCTGGATTTTTGAGCTATTGCTCAATTTTCTTGCAAGATCTATCAAAAACCTTGTTTTTGAGAGATATGAGCTTTGTCCCACCATGAGCTCTGATACCATATTAATCTGTCACAGTAATCTAGGGACTAAAACACAGTCTCATGAAATATTAATAACAATAAGGCATGAAAATGGTGTAATAGTGCTACAAAATGAGAGTAGCCACTTTGTGTATTCACATAAAGAATGAGTAATACAATACAATGATCATGCTGCAAGCATGAATTACAAAGCAATTCGAATTCCCAAGGAGGTCATTCGAATTGAATGAGTGATTCTAGCTTAACTGAATGTAAGCCACAGTCAACGCTCAAGTTAACCACTGAGCAAAACCCTAATTGACTCAACTGAGCCCTAACTGAAGTTGGAGTGCAATAAATGATTGAGTCTAACTGAAAGTAGCTCAGACACATGTCACTACAAGCCAACCAACAAGTGGTATTGTATCAATGACTTCAAAGAACCCCGATGAGGTTAACTGAAGTGTAACTGACCATCAGAAGTGGTTGGAGGCGCCCCTGTTGACTCCAGTTCATTAAATAATCAATTTAATGAAGGAAGGCACCTTCGCTGATCTCTTTAACTGATTGTAACCATCAGTTAGCAATATGGAGCATTAATGACACTCAGATCACCCCCAGAGTGCTCCAATTAGCCTCCCCGAATGTAGGAGAAAGCTAAGTTAGCCTCCTTGAGTGAAGGTAGGTGTGGGTGTGATCTTTCTAATGTCATCTAGTGCTCCTCTAATGTCAATTAAGTAAATAAAACTTAGGATAGTGGTTTAACTAGGCCAAATTGACCAAAATGAGTGTGTATGGTGGTAAATGTCTCCAACAATACGAAGGTAGAGGGATTCCTATGGTGTCGTGGAAATATTTTAACAAACAAAAGATCGAAAGATCTTTCAAAATGAAAAACCAAGTCAAACTCCTAAGAATTCAACTATTAAGGTAATTGAACCAGAACAGAATACTAAACTAAATGATTGATAATTTATTTTATAAACAAATAACTTTATACTGAAAAAGATATTGTCAACAACTAACTTTTCAAGTGAAAGACTAGGATGCAAGGAAGTCCTAATTTATAACTAAGTAGAAAACTTAATAAAGGAAACAAGTAGAAAACTTAATAAAAGAGAAGTAAGTAGAAAACTTAATAAAAGAAACAAGTAGAAAACTTAATAGGAATGGCTTTGAATTCTATCCTACAAGTCTCTTTCAGTAATCACACAATGAAAAAGGAACAGTCTACAAAGTACTAGTATATTTTTCTAAGGATAACACATCTAATACTAAGTTTTACATGCAAATGGATAAATCAATCCAAAGGCATGAGCACAAAACAATACAACAGTAGAAGGAACCAGAAATAAACTTAAGAAACAAAACACAACATAGCTCAAAACATGTTCAAGGTGAAAAAGAGGTAGGGAAAAGGGTAAGACTTTAATAAATAATCTAAAACAATCTATTAATAAATAATCTAAAACAATCGAACTTTAAATTTAATGTTGAATAGAACTATCATCTAACTATTACAGTCAAAGCATACTTCAAATACTAAAGAAAAAGAACTTAAAACAGGTTCAAAACACATTAAAAACACTAAAAACGAAATGACGGACTGGATGACAGACTGAACTGCAGGTCTCAAAGGGGTGTCAGAATAACAGTTTAAACAGGCTGTCTGAATGACAATATGCAAAATTAAAATGAGAGAAAATAACCTAAATGATGTAATCTTCAGCTGAATTTGGGCACATGTAAATACAATGCATAGAGGCGGTAAATAAACCTACTTATTAATCAAATTTGACAGCGAAATAATCTTAAAATAACTCATAAACATAAAGCAATCATTAAGAAACAAACTGAAATTTAAATAAACTTATAATGGAAAGGAAATAAACAGAATTGAATCTACCTTAACTTAATAAAAAGCAATCTATTCTATCTACTTGCAAATAAACTGAACAGTAAAGCTAGAAATGAAATGACTGAAAGTAAATTGAAAGCAAACTATCTGCGCAACTATTTAACTTTAGAAATAAAATGCATTACAGGAAGAAAATGAAATAAACGTTTACAGTAAATTGATAACAGAAACAAACTAGAAATTAAACTAACTACAAAAGAAAAAGATAACAAAACTACAAGAAAAGAAATCTCAAGTTGATGAGGGGCCCTCTCAGCAATTAGGGGTGATGCCTGGCTAACGCTTACTCGAACGCAATCATAAACAGCAGAACATACAACTTCTATTAAAAATATGGAACAGAATTACAACGTGTTTAAGAATGATGAATCACATGCATAAACTGGTTAAACTGTTAGCTAATTGAGCTCTCACATAGAGGCTAATATATATGTTGTTTATAGAGATGAGCAATTCGACCCTTTAGTGGTCAACTGCTCTCTAAATTTAGTCGACCATTATAACCATTAACTAATCAAACGCCAACGCACAACACTATTCCTTCTTCAGTGCGAACATATCTCTTTAGCAAGCGTGATGTAGCATACAAATCCTTATTTAGCGTGACAGGTGGAGTGGTGTTGGACAGAGGAGAGCACGCTGGCGATTCTTCTATAACACAAACCATTGCATCACCCAAACGTGTGGACTGGTGGTGTGGTGTCGAGCGGAGGTAGCATGATGGCGAGTCTTCTAGAACGCGAGCTTCTCCATCACCCAAAACCGTGGACAACGAACAATTTCAACGTTTTAATGCTTGAAATATGTTATCAATAGCGCACAATCTGGTTAGCGATCTGGACGATAAGCTAGACAGTGAGCTAGATATGCTCTACACATATCTAGCTGAACGCGTGTCTATTTTTTAATTTGTCCAAAAGACTATATAATCTGCAAACAAATATACACATAAATTAATATATCAAATGCGCTTCAAACAATGTCAATTTTAATCAATAAAATCGTAAAAATGATAATAATAAATGGATTTTACATAAACCTTAAATTCATTCATACTTGGGGCTGAATGGTGAGCTGTGTGATAGAAAATATGCAAAAAGATGACAAAGGATATGTTTAAATGAATGATTTAACTACCAAAAATGATAACAAATCCGGGATCAACAGAATCTCCAGGAGAAAAATAAATACTAAGGAGACCACAAAAAGCCACATTCACACACACTAGCATCCCTAGTCAAAGCTAGAAGTGGTTTACAATTAATGCACAGTCTGAAATGTCAGGATCTTAAAACTAGAGCACCTCAATTGTCATTTAATGAGCCAGAACCACCTATTTGACCAGTATTGATCAGTATAACCTAAGTTAGACCACAGAACATAAGCACAAGACAAATGATTATGTCCTCCAGGTAGATGATAATTGTACTAAGGTAGATTATTGGTCCAACAATACTCTTCTCATTCTAATTAATAAACAACATCTATTTTGGTGGTACATCTTTCGTTTTTTTTTAATTCCTGTTGTAAGCATGAATGTTATGTTTATGAAGAGCTTGTCTTTAGATATTCTTGTTAACAGGTTCAAGGAAATTTTCCTATATGAATCCTTTGAGGCATATAGTTCATTTTCAGAAAAAAAATCATTTTAAGTTGCATATGATATGTGTTTATGGGTTGGATGCATGTAGAATACCCTACCTTGGCATTAATTCCTAGATGTTTCCCTTAACTCCATGCCCAATAGAACAAGCCTCTTATATACCAAGCCAACTAGCATTTAGATCTAGTCTTGTGTCTTTGAATTCCAACCATGTCTTACTTACAATTCTCCTCTGAAAATATGCTATAAACATTTAACCATTAAAGTTGTTATGCAACACGCAGGACATCCATTTCTTGAAAATCAAGTGAGGGTTCCCTCTTTGGTCTACGATTTGCTTCAGGCCTAAAGTAGGTTTATTATTATTTTTTGGAACTACACTAATGGCAAGTTAGTGTACCTCAAAGGGTTACGACATAAATATTGAATAATCAATCTTTCATACTTACATTTTCAGATTCCAATCATTTAACAAAGATTTGTTGAAGCAATAACAAAGGAATGAACAAGTAAAATAAATAATATAATCACAAATTAGTATCTCTTATTACACATTCTTAGCAATTTATTTGAAATAAAACGGTAATAACTTCAAGCTAATCTACAAATAAGAATTTTTAGTTATAAACTATTGGACAAAATTGCCTTCTCAACATTCATTTCTTGAAAGCTATAATCTCTACTATGAATATTTCTCCAAAATGCCAGCCTCTAATTCTCTTTCTTAAATAGATACAAAATATAGTTAGTGTAACTAACATTTATCCTAACCCCAACTTAACTCAAAGGAGAACTTGAGTCAAGTTGTTTCTCCAAATACTTTTCATATTGTCCCCATGTTTCAAAGAATTCAATACATAATTAAAAACATGAATGACGTGTTTCTTGAGTTGGGCCTTTAGATATAGAACTTGATTTTGCTATCTTTTAATATATTTCTACATTTTGGGCATGGAACGTTATAGTTTTGTGACTCTTTGAGCTTCCTCGGTGATGTACTTTTGGATATGCTCTTTGTTGATATGGGAATCTTCTGAAGTTTAGCTTTATTTTCGAAATACTGTGAGCTTCATCCTTTCTATGATTTTAAGCATGTTTCATAAAAGTGATATGTTCTTATGTATTCTCTTGTAATTCCCTCCATTTCAAGTTTTCTTTATAGATCATTTGTTAGAGAATAATAACCTTCTTCATAGATTCATTCTCCTAATTAGGGACTTTTTATATTAATATTTTTCTCATGTTTGCAAAATATCTTCTTCATATCATACCATGTATGTATAGTTCGACTTCTAAAACCCATAAACCATCATAGTTTGCAACCTTCAGTATAGTGGGAAAGAACTTCAACTTCTATGTGCTAGAAATATAACCATAGCTCAAACACAAGACATCAAATTTAAAGATGAAAGTATCAATATCCTCTATAGACAACCAATGAAAGGTGGGAAGTGTTGAAAGAGGAATGTTCTTCATGGGTTCAACTCCTTTGAGTTTCCTAATTAGAAATTCAAAAGTCACTTTGGATCCAACTTCTTCTTTATCTACCATAGTTTCTAAAGACTATATATCTTCAAAGATGATCGAGAATAATGGATTTCCTCCAACTCTTGATTCTTTCAATGTAGTAGAGTGTGTTGGTTCGTGGACATGGTTATTATTGAACTTTAAATTATGTATTGTGGAAACCACTAATCAATTCATTTGTGTAGCCTTGTCCTTCTATGTGAGGGTATCACTCTGTTTTAGCTGATGTAGATGATCCAACCCCTACAAAATCAATAATTCTTGGTGGGGAAGCTCTTCTCTTTAGAAATTTGACCTTCCATTGTGTCCTCTTCTACCTACAAAATGGTTAGTACTGTGGGTTCTTTTTGCACCACGTGTTGTTGTAAAAACTATTCTATGATACATGCAACCTAAATATCTTGATAATAGAAGAGTAGGTATTCATTACTAAAATGATTTAGAGAGAGAGTACCAATTCTTACCTTTTGTCTTAGAGTTCTTGTTTCCCTCCATTCAAGCTACCATATTTATGCTTCTAGATGCAAAGAAAACAATGTGTGAGGTATCATGGGTGTTTTAGTCCAACAATTACCATCCCAAATGAGCCCTTAACACAATGTATGGAAAATAAATCAATTTTAAACTATATTGTTGCACCTTTAATGACCTCCTTGGCATCAACACCAAAATGTTGGGAAAAATAATTGTTTTAAAGGAACAATCAATCACATTGATCAAGAAATTTATCAAACTCGGTTCAGTATTCACTCATAACACTATTTAATGGAAACATAATGGTACCGATTTGATCTCCACACCAAACAATCACAGTTATCATCACGTGGTCAAACAAACCCTAACAATTTCACTTAAATTGAATACCATGTAACCTTAGTTGAACATGGATCGATTTAGAGAACTTATTAGAAATGATGGCCACGTTATATCATAAATGTTTGATCACAAGTTAATTAAAACAAAAATCAATATTTGATAGTAGATGTGGACAACGCTAGATTATATTAACAATTTTACTAAGACAGAGGCAAAACAGAGAATTGCTATAGGTTTATTCCAATACACATATTAATATTGTAAACCTTGTTTTGAAAAGAAGATAAAATGCTTGAGATAACTATTGAAATAATATCATTGCTTAGTATAAAATCACACAAATAAAAATATCTAATCTACAATACACACCATAATAATTCCATGCATAAGATACAATAACAACACATGTTTGCAACAAGAAGCCCTGTTGGTTGTGGAGCCTAATATTCCAGATCCAGAGATATTATTCAGTTGTGTTTGTACCCCAGGTGTATTGCACACTCATTCCCCCTTCCTTGGGGTTCGGGGCAGCACCCCGAAAAAGGGGGTTTGGGGGCAACGCCCCTGAGACACGGGGGTTCAGGCGAAGTGCCCCCGAGATTCGAGGGTTTAGGGGCAACGCCCCAGAGAAACGGGGGTTTGGGGGCGGAGCCCTCGAGAAATTTTTTTGGGATGTGTGTTTTCCAACAGTATTGCGAACCCATGGTATTGGGTTAACCGTATAATTTTCCCATTGTATTTCCCCTATAAAAGAAAGCATTGTAAAACAACTGAGTATGGTATTGTATTGTAATGGAAGAGAGACTGTGAGAGTGTGAAGAGGAAGTGTAGCGGTTTTGCTGCAGGGTGTATCCCTTCATCTTTCTGGACTGTAATAAAAGGACTGGCAATTTCTTTGTGGACGTAGCCCATCATTTGGGTGAGCCACGTTATATCTGTGTCTCTCTGTAATGTTTTAATGTGTTTTACATCTTGTTTATTGATTTAACTGTGTATCTGTTATTGCTCTGCGGTCTTGTTTTCTAACAATTAGTATTAGAGCCAAAAGGTCTATTTGGTTGGTAAACTTGCAGGAAAGAAGGTTTCCTGGTTTGAGTGGGAGCAATGGTGGAAGAAGGAAATTTTAGGGCTGAGAAATTTAACGGCCAAAACTATCAGTTATGAAAGATGCAAATGGAGGACTATCTTTACCAGAAGTATCTGTACCTGTCATTGGGTGGAAAAGCAAAATAGTCGACGGCTATGAAGGATGAAGAATGGGAGGTTCTTGACAGAAAGGCACTGGAAACAATACGGCTGTGCCTGGCTTCGTCGATGGCCTTCAATATTTCGAAAGAAAAAACAACAAAGGGTGTGATTAGCACATTGAGTAAGCTCTACGAAAAACCCTCAGCTTCTAACAAGGTATTTTTAATGAAGAATTTATTTAATATGAAGATATCGAAAGGTGGATCTGTTGCTGACCATTTAAATGAGTTTAATACACTTACCAATCAGTTAAGTTCTGTAAAAGTAAACTTTGATGATGAGGTCAGGGCTCTTCTAATCTTGTGCTCATTGCCAGAAAGCTGGAATAGCTTGGTCATGGCTGTAAGTAACTCTATCCCTAGTTCAAACACTCTTAAGTTTGATGATGTTGTTGGTGTTATTCTTAGTGAGGAAATGCGAAGAAAAATCACAGGTGAGACATCAGATAATGCGTTGACCATGGAGAACAGAGGGAGACAAAACGAGAGAGGAAGGAGCCCAGGAAATCGTAGCAAGTCTAAAAAGGGAAGATCCAAGTCTAGATTTGGAAAAATAGAGTGCTAGAACTGTGGTAAGAAAGGACATCTGAAGAAAGACTGTCGAGCACCAAAGAAGAAAGGTGAGAGGCAACAAGAGACTACTCAGGAAGCGAATGTAGCAGGTGATGTGTTACAAGATGCTTTGATTCTTGCATTAGATAATACCAGTGATTACTGGGTAGTAGATTCAGGGGATTCATGTCATGCTACACCCCATAGGAAATTCTTTCATGATTATGTTCAAGGTGATTTTGGGCATGTGTTATTGGGGGAAGATGAACCATGTAAAATTGTTGGAAAGGGTAAGGTACATATTAAGTTAAATAATGGAAGTGAATGGCTGCTAAAGGATGTAAGGCACATTCCTACGATGAAAAGAAATCTGATCTCAACAGGGAAGTTGGGAGATAGCGGCTATTTGTCTACGTTTGGAGAAACGTGGTCGAAGATCACTAAAGGATCACTGGTAATAGCAAAAGGAGATAGGGTAGGTACGTTATATGTATTTCCTCATAATACTGATTATTCTATCTCTGTAGCTTCCACAGAAATAGGTGTGGTGTTGTGGCATCATAGGCTTGGCCACATGAGTGAGAAGGGGATGCAGATTCTCCACTCAAGGAAACTGCTTCCAGATCTTAAGCAGGTAAGTTTGGAATTCTGTGAGAACTGTGTTTATGGAAAACATAAGAGAGTTATATTTCTCAGGGTTGGGAAACAAAAGAAGAGTGAAAAGTTAGAGCTTGTCCATACAAATGTATGGGGACAAGATCAGGTACAATCTCTTGGTAGCTCTCGTTATTATGTTACTTTTATTGATGATGCAACTAGAAAAACTTGGGTTTATTCCATTAGACAAAAATCTGATGTGTTTGATACTTTTAAGAAGTGGAAAGATTTGGCTAAGAATGAGACAGGAAAAAGGTTGAAATGTCTCAGATCTGATAATGGAGGCGAGTACTGCAGCAAGGAGTTTGACAGTTACAGTTCACACAATGGGATTCGCAGAGAGAAGACAGTCCCTAGAAAACCACAAGAAAATGGTGTGTCAGAAAGGATGAACAGAATGATCATGGAGCATACAAGGTGTATGAGATTGCATGCAGGGTTTCCCTTACAGTTTTGGGCTGATGCTGTAAATACTGCTGTTTATTTAATAAACAAAGGGCCTTCAAGCCCTTTGGATGGTGGCATTCCAGAGGAGGCATGGACAGGTAAATAGGTAAAATACTCATTTTTGAGAACTTTTCGTTGTGAATCATTTGTCCATATTGATAAAGATGATAGAACAAAGCTTGATGATAAATCCAAGAAATGTACCTTTAATGGAGACGGGGTTAATGATTTTGGTTATCGCTTATGGAATCTTAAAAATCACAAAATCATTAGGAGTATAGATGTAGTATTCAATGAAAAGGTCATGTACAAAGATTAGTTGCAAGGAAAGAAAGAAGAAAAGGAAAACACAGAGTACACAGTGCTTGATGAAATCAAAGAAAATGAAGTTCCAAAGGCACCAGAAAATCAAGAGCAGCAACAGGTACTTGAAAATCCTGCAACTGTAAGAAATTATATCAGGTTAAGTAGACCGTCTGAATGATTCTCTCCTTCACTGTATTATTTATTGATGACTGATTCTGGTGAACCAGAATGTTATGAAGAAGCAATGCAGAAGAAGTGGGAGCAAGGCATGGATGAGGAGAAGGACTCATTGGTAAGAAACTAGACTTGGGATCTGGTTAAGTTTCCTACAAAAAAAAGGGCATTGCAGAATAAATGGGTTTACAAGTTGAAGGAAGAAGATGGAGGCAAGAAGCGGTACAAGGCTAGACTTGTTGTAAAGGGGTTTGCACAAAAGAAAGGTCTAGACTTTGATGAAATATTTTCTCCTGTTGTTAAAATGACTTCAATTAGAACTATTTTAAGTCTAGTGGCAGTAGAAGATTTGCATCTTGAACAGTTAGATGTAAAAACTAGCCTTTCTCCATGGGGATTTGGAGGAAGAGATTTATATGCACCAACCACAAGGGTATGAGGTCAAAGGGAAGGAGAATTTGGTTTGCAGGTTGAAGAAGAGCTTGTATGGCCTTAAGCAAGCTCCAAGGCAGTGGTATTTGAAATTTGATAAGTTTATGATAGAACAAGGTTATGATAGATGCCATTATAACCACTGTGTTTATTTCAAGAGGCTAGATAACAGAAGATATATTATCTTGTTATTGTATGTGGATGACATGCTTGTTGCAGGGTCTAACATGCAGGATATAAATGTGCTCAAAAGAAAACTAGCTAAATCATTTGTGATGAAGGATTTGGGTGCTGCAAAGCAAATCCTTGGTATGAGAATAACAAGAGACAGGAAAAATCGCAAATTGACATTGTCTCAAGGTGAGTACATAGAAAAGGTGTTGCAGAGGTTTAAAATACAGAATGCAAAACCAGTTAGTACACCTTTGGCTATCCATTTCAAACTAATCAAGGATTTGTGTCCAGAGACACAGGAAGAGATAGATTACATGTCCAAGATTCCCTGTTCATCAGCGGTTGGAAGCTTGATGTATGCCATGGTGAACACAAGACTAGATATTGCACATGCAGTGGGAGTTGTGAGCAGGTATATGAATAATCTAGGTAAAGAGCATTGGAAAGTAGTACAGTGGATTCTCAGGTATTTGAGAGGTACCACTTCTCACGCATTATGTTTTGGAGGTTCAGACACTGCTCTACAGGGATATGTTGATGAAGATATGGATGGTGATAAAGACAGCAGCAGGAGCACCACAGGGTATGCGTTTACTGTGGGTGGAACAGTAGTAAGTTGGATTTCAAAACTGTAACAGGTTGTTGCACTTTCAACAATGGAAGCAGAGTATGTTGCTACTACAGAGGCTAGTAAGGAGATGATTCGGTTGCAGAGGTTCATGGAAGAATTGGGTAAGAAGCAGGAGAATAGTAGGCTGTACAGTGACATCCAAAGTGCCATTCATCTTGCAAAGAACTCAACCTTTCATTCGAGGACTAAACATATATAGCTCAAGTACCACTTCATAAGATCTGTTCTAGATGAAGAATTGTTAAAATTGGAAAAGATACATACTAGCTAGAATCCTGCAGACATGTTGACAAAGGGAGTAACCAGAGAGAAACTAAGTTCCTACTCAGTCTCTGTTGGCCTTCAAGCATGAAGGTGAAAACAAGAAATTTTCCAAGTCCAAGGTCCAGAGCATAGTCCAGCAAGTGCAGTAGCGGTGGAGTTGCTGTGATCACTCTCCAAGTGGGAGATTGTTGGTTGTGGAGCCTAATATTCTAGATCCATATATATTATTTAGTTATGTTTGTACCCCAGGTGTATTGTACACTCATTCCCCCTACCTAGGGGTTTGGGGCAGCGCCCTGAAAAAGGGGGCTCAGGGGCAACTCCCCCGAGACACGGGGGTTCGGGGGCAGCGCCCTCAAGATATGGAGGTTCGGGGACAGCACCCCCGAGAAACGGGGGTTCAGGGGTGGATCCCTCGAGAAATTTTTTTGGGATGTGTGTTGGCCAATAGTATTGCGGACCCATGGTATTAGGTTAACACTAGAATTTTCCCATTGTATTTCCCCTATAAAAGAAAGCATTGTAAAACGACTGAGTATGGAATTGTATTGTAATGGAAGAGATACTGTGAGAGCGTGAAGAGGAAGTGCAACGATTTTGTTGCAGGGTGTATCCCTTCATCTTTCTAGACTGTAATAAAAGGACTGCCAAATTCTTTGTGGATGTAGCACATATTTTGGGTGAACCACGCTATATCTATGTCTCTCTGTAATGTTTTAATGTGTTTTGCATCTTGTTTATTGATTTAACTGTGTATTTGTTATTGCTCTCCAGTCCTGTTTTCTAACAAGCCCTTCCTGCCCTGAACAGAGTATCGCTTCTAACTCTTTAGTCACTAATTAACTAAAAAAATTCATAATCCATGCATTGATACCATGCTCAATAAATCACACACTTCTTATCTTAAAAACCACTAAGTGGCATATTCTCAACACAAAATAATAATTCATAGATTGTTTTGAGGGTGCCCTAAATCCCTCTTTATATACAATGTTCAATACAACTGACAAAAGTCTAAAAAGTGGAATCTTGGGTCTACAAGCGTGATCCATGATTCATTCTACCTAACTGATGAGATAATGATATGAAAATCATTACATGTTCTATTCAAGGAAAGGGGAAAAGGAGTTTATTTCATCAAACCCCTGAATCGAATCTTCTAATATTGGACCCATCCACTTGAACAACTATTGGGTTGTTGAAGTCATTCCAATGATCCTTGTGAATCACACCACCTTCTTGATACCTATAACTGGATTTTACAATATTTACGGCACTTGCTCGGTTTCCATCTTTTACGGCAAACCCTTGGCTAAGATCCGCAACCACTTTGTTAGCATAGTCAAGAATGTCATAGAAAAATAGCAAGAATGCATGATTTTGGTTTTTTCTTAGTTTCCATATAAAAATATCATTCATTCCCAAGTTAGCTAAACAAATAATTAGGAAATCATGTGGGGACCTTGGTGAACTAAGCCTAGTTTTGAGGTACTTTAGAAAAATATTTATCATTAGGGGATTAATAATTAATATAGTAGAACTTAATTTGTCACATGGTTAAAACCCTCGAGAGGGAAACAGTTCATGGCCCCAACAAAATAGCTACTTGGAGCAATTTATTATGCAAAAGAAAGAAAGTTACATGAGCTTGTCATAATCGATCAACTAGCCAAGGACCCTCTATGCTCTTTAAATAGAGATCATAGACCAATCGGATGTTAAGCCACGGATCAATGGTAGGTATGATCTAAGAGAAGTTGAACCATCGAATCACTCTATGTATAGAACATATCATGACAGTTGGATTAGAATATTTACAAATGCATACTAATGCATACTAAAGAAACACACTTTTACCTAACGGATATATTACACAATTTGATCTTAACTAAATCCTAAGTGTCTAAATATCCTAACAAGATTCAATGAAACATGTGTTTCTTATGTTAAACAGTTCACTATGAAGAAATTCAAAGAGAGTGTTTATAAATGGAGTGATAAAAGAATGTGGCAAATAGGTATGGTAAATACACTTACGTGCGAACACCTGGAAAGGGTGGCACCTCTTGACCACATCTACACAATCCTTAAAGATCGACGGCCAGAGATAACCCACTCTTAAGATATTTTGAGTTGTAGAAAGCCCAGATAAATGACCACCACATGCCCCTCCGTGGCAATCATTCATTACTACCTCAACCTCTTCATGAGTTAAACAACATCGTAAAATGGAATCTACCCCACAACGGTACAAAGTGTTATCCACTATGAGGTAGTTCTTAGACACATGAAGTAATCATTATCGTTCATCTCGCGAGAGGTGAGTAGGGACCTTCAATGTTTGTAAATATATTATGATATCCCCATACCATGGGTCTCAAGTTGAGATTAAGAAGATGTGTTCATCGACAAACGTATATTCACAAACCAACTCCTCGGCCTCGCTTGGGAAATCCGATATAAGCTCTGCAAAAATTAAAGACTTCTTCAATTTTGCCGAAACAAATTCGAGATCGAATTCTTGCAGAATGATAATCCATTTATTATATTTTCCCCCAATCATTCTTCGAGTGAGGACGAATTGAAATGGATTGACATGGGATACAACTAAGGTCTGGCGAAGGAGAATATAATGTCTCAACTGCTGGACCGCATGTACGGTAGCTAAAGCAAGCTTCTCGACATGAGAATAACAAATCTCGGCGTCAATAAGGTTTCAGCTTAGATAGTATATGACATGCTCTTGGAGCTCCTCATCCTCTTGAACCAAAACCATACCAATCGTCTCCATGGACGCGGCCACATAAAGTAGAAAATCACAGCTATAGTCTAGGGGACTAATCACCGGGGCCGATGCTAGGGATTGCTTGAGTGCATTAAAGGACTCCTGGGCTCGCTCATCCCAACAAAAGGGGGTGTCCTTCTTCAATAGACGCATGAAGCCTCTAGTCAAATTGGAAAAGTTGACAACAAATCTCTGTAAGAAGTTTTCCATGCCTTGCAAAAATTGAAGATGATGAATATTCTTCGGGGGAGACCACTGAAGTATTGCCTCAACCTTAAAAGGGTCGACTCTTATGCCCTCTTTAGAAACGATGAATCCTAACAAACGACCCAACTTCACACAAAAGATGCACTTATGAGGATTTAATCTAACCAAATAGTGCCGTCATCTTTCGAATACCAATCTCAAGTGATAGGGATGACGCATTCTCATACGAGAATGAGCAGCGAGGTCATCCAAAAATACTTCGATGATCAACTTGAGATCGTGGAAGATCAAGGTCCTTTCCCGCTGAAATGTAGCTCCGGCGTTTTTAAGGCCGAAAGGCATTTTTCGATATGCAAAAGTTCCCCAAGGACAAATAAATGCATTCTTATGTTGGTCCTCAAGTTTAATTTGTATCTAATTATACCTGAAAAATCCATCCATAAAGGAAAAAACCTCACTACCCGCACACTCATCCAAAATCTGATCAATAAATGGTGTGGGGAAATTGTCCTTAGGACAGGCACGATTTAAATCGCGGAAATCAGTACATATGCAGATCCCTCCCTACTTATCCATCGGAACGGGGTTTGAAACCCACTCCGTCAAGGGAACGGGATAGATAAAACTGGCCTTTAACAACTTTTCTATCTCTGCCTTAATCGTGGGTGCTTTTCTAGGATTCACCGCACGCAAACGTTGTCGAACAGGCTTAGCATTGGGGTAAGTCTTAATCTCGTGCTCGACAATACGAGGGTTGATACCTGGTATTTCATTGTAAGACTAAGCAAAGATGTCACAGAATTCCTTAAATAGCTCGGTGTATTCTAGAATCTCAGCATGGGAACATTTCGCCCCAATATAGACATTCTCTATCTTGCCAGGATCGCGAGAGATGTTGATAGGAATCGTTGAAGATATGTTCACCATGTTTCTGTTATCCATTTGACCAGGAGAGCTTAATGGAACCATAGGACTACCAACTCTCGCACTAAGAACCGCACTAAAGTCCTCACGCTCCAAGTGGTCAAGCTCGGGAAGAAAGTAAGATCTATGATGGAGTTCCTCCCATGGTGGTTCAACTCTTGACATGGCCTCAATAATCGCTTCATCTGAAGGGAAAACCGTATCAAGGCAGTCGTGCACATGAGAAGACTCTACTGCCGATGCTGGCAGCACATAAGGGTCCTCCTCCTCTGTCCGCGAAGAGGAAGGACTAGGCTCTGCAACATACTCGAGATTAGCTTGGTAAGTTGTCATAGTTGCAGGCAACGACACGTCCATCATGATGGTGTTAGGATATTTAGACACTTAGGAGTTAGTTAAGATCAACTTGTGTAATATATCCATTAGGTAAAAGTGTGTTTCTTTGGTATGCATTAGTATGCATTTGTAAATATTCTAATCTAACGATCACGATATGTTCTAGACATAGAATGATCCGACGGTTCAACTTCTCTTAGTTCATACCTACCATTGATCCGTGGCCTAACACTTGATTGGTCTATGATCTCTATTTAAAGAACATAGAGGGTCCTTGGCTAGTTGATCGATTATGAGAAGCTCATGTAACTTTCTTTCTTTTGCATAATAAATTGCTCCAAGTAGCTATTTGGCTGGGGCTGTGGACTGTTTCCCTCTCAAGGGTTTTAACCACGTGACAAACATTGGTGTATTGATCTGTGATTCATTTGTGTAAAGTGGTTTCTCTTGGTGTTTAGTCCTTTGGGAGTACCCTATGTACCCTAACATGGTATCAAAGCTTTTATGAAGAGTCGCTTTCGGTTTTGATCAAGATTTGGAACCAGTGTTGTCGAAACTTTGAAAGGGTTTTTGGTTCTGGATTTTCTATGCATTTGTGGAATGTGGGAGCTATTCCATTGTGTTTGGAGCATCGTTTCCATTGTAAAATAGTTTTTGTTTCACCGAAAACCGTTTTCATTTGCTCCAGAAACACCAATTTCAGCAAATCTGAAGGTATAATGTTATAGTGACGGATTTGTTTTTTTTAATCTCTCATATTTTATCAGTTTATTATTAGATATTTTATGTTTTAGTCTCGGACTGTTGTTTTCCCTGACTGCGTATGCTCTTTTCCGTGCACCTTGCGCGATCGCGGCGAATCAGAAACAGTAAGGGAATTTTTTTTTTCTTGTCTTCTCGGCTACGTATGCTCTTTGCCGTGCACCTTGTACGATCACGGCAAATCAGAAACAACGAGAAAACTTGAAAATGCAGACTTTCCGGGTAAGCTAACCAAGATCTAATCCCATTGTGTGGAAAAAGTTTTTTGGTTTTTTTTGTAATTTGCAGGAAAAGAAAGCAAGCATGGAAAACGAGAGAGAAGAGTGTGAAAATAAAAAAAGTGCCTCCTTCCTCTTTACATAGTTTTACATACCTTTTAAACTTAGCTCACTTGGTCCAAAGTTGCTTTACACCTTGATAAGTCTTGAGTTCAAGTCTTATCAAGCTACTTTTTAATGCATGCAATTTCTATTTTCAAGTTACTTTATTGTAAAAGTGCATCTCACATTAATAAAATAAAATAAAAGTGAGTTACTTAAGTCTTTTAATTTATTGCTGCACTATTTAAAAAGTCACATTATTGTAAAAGTGAACATCACTTATTCTACAAAAGTGATTCACTTCAAGCAACTTTATTGTAACAAGTGATTGTCAAAGGTTGATCTTGGGAAGAGGGGGCTTCTTTTTTTTAGTTGGTCAAGTTAATATCTACCACGTCACTATTGGTGACATCTTCAACATTTTCTTTGATCAAGCATAACTTCATCATCCAGAATCAGTTTTAAGTGCCGTTTTTTTTAAAACTACATATTTTTTCAAGCTCTTTGCATCTAGATAGTTAGTTTCTGTTTTTTTAGCCATTATTTTATAGTATGGCCGCCCCTTGTGATATTATACTTACAAGTTCTAAGTATTTCTCATGGAAATCTCGTATGGAGGATGTTCTACGAAGTAGGGGACTTTTCAGGATAACCTCAGGGAAAGAAACAGAACCCACTGATGATGATAAGAAAATTAAATGGGAAAATAGATATGATGAATATTTTGGATTGATTGGGATGTCAATCTCTACTGATTTGCGATTCCACATATCTGGAATTGATGAACCTGATAAAGCTTGGGAAAAGTTTGAATCTGTGTTTGGTAAACACAATGAAATTTGGGGTCATCAACTTGAGAATGAGTTGCTTTCCTTGAATCTAAATGATTTTTCATGCATTCAAGACTATTTATCTAAGTATAAAACTCTTAGATTATTACGTGCAGAATGCAAGATCAAGAAAGAAGACAAACAATGTATTTATCATATTCTTTCCAAACTTGGACCTGCATACTCTGTTTTTGTATCTACATTTTACTCCATGAAAGAATCCTTGACTGCAGCTAGCTATCAAGAGCCTAGTCTTGAATCCTTTTGTGATTCCTTAATTAGAGAGCAAGACAAGCTCATTCATCTTGGAATAATTAACAATGTAGATACATCTGGAAAAACCTTATTGTCCCAACAGAAAGAAAATTCCAAGCCTCCCAACAAACAGAATTTTCGCAATAATAAGCAAAACAACAAGGGTCCCAAACCCTCTCAGTCAGCTCCTTCTTTAAAAAATGAGAAAGGATCCAAGCAAAAAGGAAAGAAGACTGAGCGTCATTGCAATTTTTGTGGGAAAGATAATCATGATGAATCTAAGTGTTTTAAGAAGATGGCAACCTTGGAAGCAGCAATGAAGAAGCACCACATCAGCCTAGATTCATCTTCAGAATCTAACTCTCATGGACATGCACTTTGTGCTTCTGGTTACTCTTATACTGCATCTTCTTCTTCTACTTCAAATGAATGGCTCATTGATTCTGGAGCATCTTATCATATGGCTAAGGATAAAACCATCTTTTCTACTATGCATGAATGTCACACCAAACAAATATTTGTCGGTGATGATAGATCTCTAAGTGTTGTAGGATATGGAACAGTTCCAGTAGAAAATGGTCATTTCAGTGATGTACTATGTGTTCCAAAAATTTCCTGCAATTTGTTATCAGTCTATCAAATTACTCATTCAGGTGAAGGTAAAACTGTGACGTTTACACCTCACCAAGTTGTAATCAAGGATTTTAAAAATCCTTAAAATATCCTTACTACTGGAACTGTTGATGATATTACCAGGTTGTACAAATTTAACAACTTTGGGTCATCACCTTTTCCTTCAGTTTTTGTTGCTCATAGTGATAACTTGAACAAACTTTGGCATGAGCGATTTGGTCACTTAAATTATCGCTCATTGCAACAACTATGTAAAGACAATATGGTGACTAGTCTTCCGCTGGTATCTTGCAAGGATGGTGTTTGTTTCGGTTGTGTACTCGAAAAACATCATCGGGACAGTTTTGACAAACGTGCCTCTTGGCACTCCTCGGTTCCTTTGGAGCTTGTGCATAGTGACTTGTGTGTCCCTCTTCCATCTGCTTCCTTTTTTGGTTTCAAATATTTCTTAACTTTCATTGATGACTACTCCAGATGCACTTGGGTTTAATTCCTAAAACTTAAGAGCGAAGTATTTAACATGTTCTTATCCTACAAGGCTCTTGTTGAAAAACAATCTGGTCATCAAATTATTAAGTTAAGATCTGAAAATGGAGGAGAATATGTTAACAACAAGTTCACTACTTTTTGCACTGAACAAGGAATCCAACAACAACACACTATTCCATATACACCACAACAAAATGGTGTAGCTAAAAGGAAGAACCGCACTTTAAAAGAAATGGCAAATTGTATGATCGAATCTAAGGGACTAAGTGTTCAATATTGGGTTGAGGCCATAAATTGTGCAAATTACATAGTTAATCGCACACCCACTAAAGTTTTACAGGGTATAACACTGGAATAAGCATGGAGTAAAATTAAACCAGATGTAAGTCACTTTCGTGTGTTTGGTTGTGAAGCATGGGCTCACATTCCGGATGAAAAACGGAAAGCATTCTAGCCTAAAAGTGAAAAGTGCATATTTGTTGGATATTCTGAAGATGTAAAAGGTTATAGAATTCTTCAGCCACATTCTCATGATATAATCATTAGAAGAGATGTTAAATTTGATGAAAATCTCTTGTCCTGCGAGCCTAACTTAGCGAGTGTGCCATCTTTGGCCTGCGAGCCTGATTCGACGATTGTGCCTTCTTCTTCTTCTTCTTCCAGCTTCCTTGATAGGTTTCCAACTCTAGTTTCTGATGATGACAGTGAGGATGAAAATCCACCTCCACCTACTCATGTTCCTCCAATTGCACCAACACCAATACTTCCTCGATGGGTTCGTTCAACATGTGAAGTAGCTGGTGATCTTGCTGGTGATCCTAGAGATCAACGGTGAACACATTCTCAGTTTCAGTGAGCCTCTTCTCTTTTGGCTCAAGTTTCTGAGAATCATGATCCAGAAAATTTTGCATAAGCTTCAGGAAATCCAGATTGGGATGCAGCTATGGATGACGAATATCATTCCTTAATGGCGAACGATACTTGGGATCTTGTTCCTCTTCCAAAAGGAATAAAACTTGTCATATGTAAATGGGTCTACAGAACTAAGTATGCATCAGATGGAAGTGTTGAAAGACTTAAGGCAAGGTTAGTTGCCAAAGGTTTTTCCCAAGTTGAAGGGATTGACTACAATGAAACCTTTACCCCTGTAGCAAAAATGAACTCCATCCACCTTGTTCTTTCCCTTGCAGCCTTACATAACTGGGAAGTCCATCAAATGGATTACAAGTCTGACTTCTTACATGGTGATTTACATGAGGAAATTTACATGGAACAACCTCCTGGATATATTCAGAATAATTCTAGCCTTGTTTGTCTCCTTAAGAAATCCTTATATGGCCTTAAGCAAGCTCCTAGAGCTTGGTATGCCAAAATGGATAGATTTCTCCTTGACACTAGTTTTTCTAGATGCCATTCTGACCCCAATGTCTATACCAAGAAAGTAGGAAACCATCTCATCATACTTTTTCTTTATGTTGATGATCTTATCCTTACTGGTAGTGACCCTAACCTTATAACCCATGTGAAATCCAGTCTTAAGCAAAATTTTGAAATGTCAGACTTAGGACATTTGCATTATTTTCTTTGGTCTCCAAGTCTTGCAAACCAAAGAAGGAATCTTTCTTTCCCAGTCTAAGTATGCTTGTGACCTTCTTCGTCGCTTCCACATGGAAGATTGTAAACCAACCCCTTCTCCCTTCCAGTCTGGAGTCAAACTTTTTGCCACTTGTACTTCCCCTGAAGTAGATGCCACCTTGTATCGTCAGCTTGTTGGTAGTATTTTATACTTGACTCATTCCCGTCCTGACTTTTCCTTTGCCGTTGGTCGTGTTTCCCGTTATATGAAAAATCCTCATGAAAGTCATTGAAAAGCAGCAAAAAGAATAATTCGATATATTCGAGGTACAATTCAGTTTGGGATTCATTACAGTACAGGGGGGAAACCTTTGTTGGATGGTTTCATTGATTCAGATTGGGCCGGCGATCCTGATGATTGGAAGTCTACTGCAAGTTATGTTTTCAGTCTGGGATCTGGACCTATCACTTGGGCTTATACGAAACAACAAGCTCTTGCTCTTTCTTCAGCAAAAGCAGAATATCGAACTGCAATTAATGCTAGTCAGGAAGCTTTATGGCTTCGACAGATCCTTTCAGATTTTGGATTCGAGCAGCAGCAACCTACTACACTTTGGTGCGACAATCAAAGTGCCATCAAACTTGCCAAATATCCAACTCTACATCAGCGCAACAAACACATTGAGCTACACATGCAATTCATTAGAAATCTTGTTCATGATAGTGTTATTGAAGTTCTCTATTGCCCTACAGATGATCAAGTTGCATACATCTTCACCAAGTCTCTTATAGAAGCAATGTTTTCTAAACTTCGGTCTATGTTAGGAGTTCAGGAATGTGTCCTTAAGGGGGGATAGGCTCTAATGCCTCCTTCCTTCTCCTAATAGTGTCACTTTTGTAAATCCTTCAATCCTATCCCAAGTTGTTCTTAAGGGGAGATGTTAGGATATTTAGACACTTAGGAGTTAGTTAAGATCAACTTGTGTAATATATCTGTTAGGTAAAAGTGTGTTTCTTTAGTATGCATTAGTATGCATTTGTAAATATTCTAATCTAATGGTCATGATATGTTCTAGACATAGAGTGATCCGACTGTTCAACTTCTCTTAGATCATACCTACCATTGATCCATGGATTAACACCCAATTGGTCTATGATCTCTATTTAAAGAGCATAGAGGGTTCTTGGCTAGTTGAACGATTATGAGAAGCTCATGTAACTTTCTTTCTTTTTTATAATAAATTGCTCCAAGTAGCTATTTGGCTGGGGCCATGGACTGTTTCCCTCTCGAGGGTTTTAACCACGTGACAAAAATTGGTGTATTGATCTGTGATTCATTTGTGTAAATCGGTTTCTCTTGGTGTTTGGTGCTTTGGGAGTACCCTGTGTACCCTAACAGATGGGCTCACTCAGAGTACTTGGTGTAGGAAGAATCCAAGGATCTTCCATATGACTCATGAGAAAAGACACTGATCTCATAGATGTTGAAGCCTCATCGGAACTAGAACCTATCATAAGAATCGGTGCAGGACAACTAAAGATTCCCATGAGGGATGGATACATGCCTACACCCACACTCCCAGTTGTCGGCTGAGAGTGCTCAACGATCGGGATCGAAGCTTCCAAAGATGCGGTAACAAGCGGATTCTTGAATGTTGTTTGATCAATCGTGACTATCTTCCCATTATGTGGAAAGCATACAACGCGAAATAGGGAAGAAGCAACAGCTTGCATACTATACATCCAATTCCTACCTAGCAAGAGATTGTAGTCAAGGGGCACATAAACCACCTCGACCTCTATCGCAACGTTCTTCCCTCCCAAACGGACTTTAAGGGAAGGAAGGATGTCATGCGGCCTAAATGATTTCCCATCGAACACAGTTAACATGGTCACTGATTTAGACAGCTTAGGGGAACCTAAACCCTTCCAACACGATAAATACATCACAGAAGCGGCAGCGCCTTCGTCAATCACAGTGCGCTTGATGATCATATTAAGACATTCTACATGAATCAAAAGAGACACATAGTAAGGCAAGCGAGGCTAAAGTCCCGCGGTTTCAAATTTAATCACGGAGGAAGAATCATCATCGTTCACACCAAGGGCAGAAAGCAACGCCTTCCTTTGCGAAGGACAACTCTGAAGCACTTCCAATGCAGACATCACACAAGGAGTGTGGCCTAAATCCTTGACAACTGAATAGTTCTGGGTGGCTCGGGAATTAGGATTGTGCCCCGAATGCTTAAGAACTCCCTTAGGAATGTGAGGTGCAGCTTCAGGTTTATGCATAGGTTTCTCAAAACGCAAAGGAGACCCTGGTGGATCAGGCTCTTTTCCTGGGCTAGGTTGTGATGAACCATAATATTTCGCACGGGTCACAACTTTTGCAGCACAGACCATGTTAATGCAACCACGACCACTACCCTCCGACGGATCTTGATCAGCACCAGACTGGTCATGGGACTTTGAGTTCATAATTTGATTGTGTGTTAAAGGGTTAGTTAGCATAGCTGGGCCCTATGCCAAGAACCTCGAAGCTTCATCAATACAAGGGCACAAGTAAGTGAGGTGATCGTCCTTACACAACTTGTAAGGGAACTTAACCTTATGTTTAGCTTGCTTGTCCCCCCTAGCATTACGGCCATTCTTGTCATTACTATTAGCATTCTCATTCTTATTCCCACCCTTACGATTATTCTTACCCTTTTTTCTATTCCGTCCGGGCTGCTGGTTACCCTTCTGGTCCGACGATTGCACAGAAAGTACACTCGCCATTTGGGCGGGTTGAGACGAAGCTGTAGCTTGTCTCAAAGAATATTGGTTGATTGACAATTGACTAACTTGTTTTGTAACCGAATCCGCATGTTTCGCACTTGCACAACCCACAATGCCATCAGCGTGTGGTCTAGGTTTGACTTTGGGGTCGAAACTAGAACACAGAGTGTTGGGAATAATCTCATATAACAAATTGGACTGAGCATAAATCAAGGCCAGTTCCTGCACCCTAAAAATCGCTTGTTCCTCATTTTGTACTCCAGATGTAGAAGCATCCTTCGCTATATATGGCAATAACGACTTAAGGAACCATTCGAGGAGGAATTCCGGCTGTATAAACGCTTTAATTAACCTCTTCCATCTACGCCACTCTTGAATATGATCCGAGATGTGTGTGGCTTTACCCTGCTGAAATGTTGACAAGAGTTCAGTACCAACGTCATAACGCACTGGTAGCTGAAAGTGATTAAGAGAAGTCATCGCAAGGTCGTCAAACAAAGCGAATGCCGCCCTAGGTAGCTCTATATACCATTTCGCGGCAGGCCCTGTAAGGGTGCGTTGAAACAGCCTTAAACGAATGGAGTCCTGGTGTAAGGGATTCGAAGAGAACCATAGGTGAAACGTAGTAACATGTTCGCTCGGATCCTCTCCCGCTTTTCCCTTGAACTTAGGTATGTCCGAAGGAAGCTTAGTAGTGACAGCCGGCCAAGCTGGGTCATGAGCTACATGATCATTCGTCAATCTTGACAAGTCAGGAAGATTCAACGTCTGATTAGGATGATGAGGTCGATGGACCGCTCCCTAATTCATATAGGTCTGATTACCACCATGGCCTTGGCCATAGTGCCCTCCTCCTGTTTGACCCATATAGGGTGGCATGTAAACACCATAGTGTGGTGGGTCTTGACTATTAAGAGCTACAAAGCCATAGTTTGGAGAATAAGCAGGTTGTTGATACCCGCCCCCATAAGGTGAAGAACCCTGTCCATACTACGTCCCATAATAGGGTCCATAAGTCATCGCATGAGATGTCCCATGAGACACTCCGTAAGTAGGAACATACAATCCGAAAGTAGGAATATACACTCCGGAAGTAGGAATGTGACCTCTAGAAGTATGAGCATGACCTCCCGAAACAACGGGCGGTACATGAAGCTGAGACACAACCGGTCTAGTAACCGCAGTATGGACATAACTCGTAGCAACATTTCGGCCCGAAGGACCACGTGAATAAGGTGGAGGGTGAACATTTGAAGAACTAGGGATAAAGGACCGAGGGACTTGAGTAATTAAATACATACTATTCCCTATAGTTACTCGTCTCGGATCTGGTATCCTAATAGGATCACTAACCCTAGACCTAGGAGGAATATGTGATGTAACTTCCACCATCGGGATGGAAGGTGCAATGTGACTAGTGCTCCAAGACCTCTCCGCATGGTAAGGAATGAGAGTGCCCCCAGGCATACTGTTAGGCTTGAACTCAGATTCAACATTAAATGCCAAATCATGTGTGGGAAAACCAGACATACCATAACTACCATAACTAGTGCTAGTGGGTTCAAAATGAGTCTCTGCATCCTCCGACATTCCATACTGGTAACGTGTCAATGGGGAATCGATCCTAGAGTGAGTAGGTCTATCTTGAAAGGTTCCTATCTTAGAAATCATAGGACCTAACTCAGCCAAGTCGGGTGAAGGATCGTAAGTAGGAGTAAACTCTCCATCGTCTACACGAATGGGAGAAGGTGGTTCAGGAATACCTTCTATATGGTCTCCCATGGTGTGTGAATCAATGTGCAAAGTAGTCCACCTGGACTGTCTAGGTCTCTCTCCCAAAGGAGGAGGAGATGTAGAAGGCGAAAGTATTGCTAAACGACGAGAACAGTGAGGAGTTGTACCCGAATCCACAATGACTCAAAAAATAGAAAAGACTCTCTATTTACGCAAACCCTAGGAAAGCTATCATGCATAGAGCAATCAATAATAAAATCTAAAGCCAAATGCAAGAAATCAAGGGGAGAATAAGTGAGCTCCCGAATGAAGCAGGTATGTCTCACCTAGGAGAGGCTTGAGACTCCCATACACAACAAGTGGAGGTACGTAACCAATTATTGTGGCCCTCAGCTTCAACGTGTAAAGTGACTGTGCTATCCGACCCCAACCTAGACAAAACACCCACATAATAACCCCTACAAAGTACCCCCTCGATATCCTAGGTAAGGCCACTAAGGTCACCTCAATATAATCAATGCTCAGGTGGATAGTCGCAGGTGGGATTGACCGTATGGGCAGGGTAGTAAAGCCCAAAACTCTCGAAAGAGCCCCCAGATACGAATACAATCCTGGAAATATCTTCGATGCTACTCAGTTATGACTAGGGGTCATCCCAATCAATAACCGCTCACACTGCCTCGTGCTTAATCCTTTTTGAGAGGAGGATCCTGAGAAACACTGGTTATACCAAGGATTTCACACACTCACCTGGACAGACACATACATGTTGTTGTTTAGTGATCTTGGAGAATTTACTCACAATGAACTATTCCAAGATCCTAAAACCTAATCTTGTTGGTGCACCCTATAAAAGAAAAGAGTGTAATTCATTTTAATTAAGCGTTGATTTTAATTGGCTTTATTACTCAAAAGAGGGATATGGCCGTGCAACTAATGGTGTTATGACGCAACATGAAGTAAAATGCACACTTAAAAATCAATGCAAATGCATTGTGTCCATGAAAACAGGGTATGCTACTACGTGAAATGCACAATTTTTCTTGAAATGATGAATGCAAGCTTTCCTATATGAAATCCTAAATAATACTCCAAAGCAAATCTAGTGCAAGTATAATGCAAAATGCAAATTGCAATGCATGATGATAAGCAAATGTTTTTGGATTTTTTGAAATAAAATGAGATACAAAAAGCAAAAGAATGATTCTACAACCCTCAGACTCTGCAAGCACACTCAAACAACACTCAAGCAAAGCACTAAGGTTTAATAAATCTAATGCACTAATCCCAAACAAAAAATCGAAAATGCCATGATAAGAACCTTTTTAAAAAAAAAAAATTAGCCTAAAAAAAATGTCTCTGGTCAGAAACAGAGGTATAAACAGACTCAGGAAGTGTCAAAGGAGACTTAGCAATCATCAAAATTCACCCAGCAACCATTTAAATTCCACTAAAAGGCAAAAATAAGGGCATATGTGACTGTTCACAGTAAACCCGCGTGTATACGAGGAAATCGCAGAGAAACCCGCGTGTATACGCGGCTGCGAGTTAAAAACTCACGTACAGGAAGAAAGGTGCATACAAATAAAGGAAAACAGACAAGATGAGACAAACTTCACACCAATCAGACACTACCAGACAAACATGCCCCTAGACCCAACATAGAAACAAGAGAGAAAGAGCAATTCAAAGTCATTGAATGCCGATAGAACAACCCCCAAAGGAAAACTACTAGGAAATCCCTAGTAGAGTCGCCAATTCTGTTACAGAGAGAAATTCCTATGGCTTGGGGTACCACAATAGACAGTTTGACTCCAGAAATCAATCCTTTCCAATATGCAATAGAAATTAAATGTCTAACACTAAAGGATCAGACCTCATACCTTATTTTGGGTGGTTGAAGTAGATCCCCGTTGAGCTTTCCAACTTCAGCTTGAATTGATAGATTACTTCCTCAACAACAAGTAAACAATACAAGCATTCTATATATCATGGTGTTAGATCTATTCTAGCATATATAATCAATAATGTATAAGCATTTGACATAATCCCATGGATAAAATGTTCATTCAAACACACATTATTGGACATGAAAATATATTTCTATTAATATAAATCAGAGATTACAATAGATACAATCTCTGTCGGAACGTCTGCGAATCGGAGAAACTGAATCCCCCACTTGGGCCTCCACCACTTCAATCCTCCATCTCTCGATAGCAAGCTCACTAGCAAAAGGAAAGCTTGGGAAGAACACAAAAGTGCTCCAAGGGACAAAGGGATGCAAACTCAAGCATAAGTTCCCACAACAATGGACTATAGTTTCTTTGCTCTCAATTCTCTCATATGCCTTCAATGTACCAAGGAGTTCCTTATATAGCTTTTCAAAGGGGTAATGGAAGGTCGAATCCGAGTGATCTCAAGGCATAGGGAAGGCCAGGAGTCAAGTGAGTCAGATCCATGTCAAGGAAAACTCCAAAATGATTTGGATTTTGTACACATCCCGGTGGTCAAACCCGCGTATATACGTGATTAAAGGTTTAAAAGTCGCGTGTATCATTTTTCACATGTTTTTAGGGATGGTCAGGAAAGCATCAAAGGAAAAAAAATGGTCCAAGGGGTCTAAGGAGTCTGCAGTGGGACAGGGGTAGGCCATACAAAGTGTGATTCACCTGGAGTGGTGAAATCAGCTATAACACTTTACAACCTTAGTTCATGATTGAGCCTTTTGAAAAATGGGCTCTTGATTTTGTAGGACCAATTTCTCCCATGTCTCGTAAAAATAAATATATCCTGGTTTGCACGGATTATGTCACCAAATGGGTAGAAGCTAAAGATTTGTTTAGGGATATAGAGAAATCAGTGGTAGAATTTATATATGAAGAAATATTCACCCGGTTTGGTGTACCTAGAGAAATTTTCACAGACCAAGGTACTCAATTCACTTCCAAATTAATGAAATAACACTAAGAAATATGGCATCCGACATTGCAAATATTCACCTTATCAAACTCAGGCTAATGGTCAGGTAGAATAAACCAATAAAGTATTAGAAGCCATTTTAACCAAAACCATTCACTTACATCATAAGGATTGGGAATATAGACTCCCGGAGGCTTTATGGGCCTATAGGATAACATGGAGAAACACTACCGGAGATACCCCCTATGAGTTAGTGTATGGAAAACAAGTCCTTTTACCTATTGAATTTCAAGTTAAAACCTTTCGTATGGAAGCACAATTAGGCATGGATTTGGATGAAGCATAGAAACAACGAGTGTTACAGATTAATGAGTTAGATGAGATTAGACAAGATGCACTCCTAAGAACCATGCTAATACATAATCAACTAAAGACATGGCATGATAAATTTATTAAGCAAAATCAATTTAATACTGGAGATTGGGCACTACTATTCGACTCACAGTTTAAATTTTTTAAAGGAACATTAACTACCCATTGGATGGGCCCATATGAAGTAGTTACAGCTTTTGACAATGGGTCAGTAGAAGTTAAGACAATTGGTGGTTCACAAGTTTCCTTTGTAGTAAATAGACATAGACTTAGAATTTATCACCAACCAACATCTAAACAAGATTTCATATAGAATGTTTTGCAGCAAAGGGAAATGGAATTAGTTGAAGGGGAAGTTATTCCTCCTCCTCCTGATCCTTAAAAGTATTTTGGGTTATCATCACTTGTAATATGTAAATATGTGTTTGTTTCTTTGAATAAATAAGAGTCATTTCTGACAAATTGCTTACAAGGGACTCCTTTTATTTTTATAATGTTATATATATGCTTTCATGAATAAATTGAATCATCTAACAAGTGGTTTTGCAGTTTGATTACAAGTACTTTATATCTATAAGTAGCTCATGGAGTATTATTTGGAAAACGGAAGTATGCTAAAACACTCACTAGGTATCTTAACCTTTCTTGGGGTACTTTTGAAATTTGCAGCTTATAGTGACAATACAAAAAAAAAAATCCTTTGTATATCATTCTTAACCAGATCTTCTATTATTCATATGGTTTTTGGTATTTTGATTCATACATGTATATTTCTGATTTTCTCTTCTGAACAATTGCTTGACAAACCTACTTTCATTATTATAATTTTTTCACAATCTTGTCTTACACATATGGATTACTAGTTAATCCTATACTTGTTATCAAAACTTGTCTCTCAAGTATTTTTGTGATAGCTCGAAAGTAAGTGGAATTTTTGTCTGTGGGGAACATTACTTATCTTTTATGAAGAAGAAGGACTGTGAGGACAAAGAACAACTTTAAGTTATTCTCTTTTGACACGACCTATGATTAAGGCCATTATGAAAAGTTACTTATGAGTTTATTTTACAAAATTGAATTATGTGTTTAGCAGGGCTTAACATGCTCTAGTACCAATCGGCTTCCATATATTTAATATCATTATACAATGGAAACCCGTTGGGGTATTGAACATGCCTGTTGGTAGCGGGTCAATGCTAAGTAATAACTTAAAACAAGGAAGCTCGATAAATGCAAGTAAACCCATCGGGGTATTGAACAGGATCGCTGGCAGCGGGACTATGCTTGCATGGTACCAAGAAAATCCTGTTGAGGTACTGAATAGGCCTGCTGGAAATGGGGAAATACCAAGTAAAAGAGATTTGGTTAATGTACCACTATGCACATAGTTCGTAAAACAATGATAATATAAAGAAAAATTTTCAGAATTTATGAATAAACATGTCACGACCAATTGTTTATAATATCATTTGAGAATGGCTGTAAGTTGGGCTTGGCCCTAGCCATCTAATTCAACAAATACCTAGGATTTCATTATCCTAGAAATGAGACCCATAGCTGTAAATCTCACACACTCCGGGGTAAACTTAAAATATTTTGTATGACAATATATCATTAAAATGAGGCATGGATGACTAGCTTTTCCTATGGCATTTTTTTGGTTATATTATCATCATTCAAGTGGTCTTTCTAAGCACTGTTATATTTTTCATGAATATACATATCTGAACCATTTCCATTTACTAGTTAGTTTTTATTTTTCCTACAAAATAATAACAGCATGATATAAATCTTTATTTCATTATATGGAACAATCGATTCTTCTCTCTTCTATGGCTTGAGGACACGCCATATCTTTGGTTTGGGGGAGGATTAGAAAAAATAAGACTGTTTTTATTTTCATTATTTATGACAGATCTATTTATCTCTGACAAATGATAAGTGTTTTCAGGATAATGTAACCAGTGGAACTTGGTTATAGCATGAAGCATATTTTCACAGTAAATCAATATGGAGAACTATATGAAGGATCAAATGAAGGTCCAAATGAAATACCAAATGATGACCTGAATAAAATACTGTGATATTATAGCATTTAGTTTTAAAATTTGCTAACCAAATTTTGTTTTTTTGGCAAATAGTTTTTACCTCCATGTGGACGATTTGACCTTAAAAGTTTTTAGTCATTATTTCACTACTGACAACCCTATCCTCTTACCCAATCACGCATGTAAACTATCAAATGACTAATTTTCTTATTGATAAAAAAAGTGATTTATGCCTTCGTGTCATACGTTCAACCTGTCCAAAGTTTTACTTTGGACATGGTTGAACTATTTACAAACCTTATGAATTCATTCGTTAACGCATATGGTCGTTAATGGCACACGTCTCAAGGTTTGCTATGATAGCATGATCTCTTAAACATGTCAAACTTCTTGCTATTTCACCGTTTTTCATCACCATTATTTTTGTAGATCTGTTTTAGCCATTTTCTTCTTACACCCTCTACAAAACGATCCTGTATTATAACTGTTGAACAATGCTAAATTGTTTCGAACCTGAGAGCTATCAAATCAAGAATGTTGAAGAACTCAACAAAGCCATTAAAATATTCATACAACGTTTGACATGAAAGACATGCTATTTTAAAAGCACAAGCGAGAAGACTAAAGTTTAAATCACCTCCTTCATCTGCCTTCGTCCTAAGTTATCTTTCTTTTTTCCTAGTGGGACCTGGCATTTCTTTGGTTTGGGGGAAGTTTGATCCCATATTTGTTATCATTTTTGGTAGTTAAATCACTCATTTAAACATATTCTTTGTCATCTTTTTGCATATTTTCTATCACGTAGCTCACCATTCAGCCCCAGGTATGAATGAATTTAAGGTTGATGTAAATTCCGTTTATTATTATCATTTTACGATTTTATTGATTAAAATTGACATTGTTTGAAGCACATTTGATATATTAATTTATGTGTATATTTGTTTGTAGGTTATATAGTATTTTGTACAAGTCAAAAAATAAACACATGTTCAGCTAGATATGCGCAGAGCATATCCAGCTCACTATCTAGCTTACCGTCCAGATCGCTAACTAGACTGCGCGCTGTTGATAACAGATTTCAGAAATTAAAATGTTGAAACTGTTTGTTGTCCACACGTCTGGGTGACGGAGAAGCTCACATTCTAGAAGAATCACCATCACGCTGTCTCTGCTTGACACCACACCACCAGTCCATGCATTTGGGTGATGCAATGGTTCGCGTTCTAGAAGAATCGCCAGCGTGCTCTCCTTTGTCCAACACCACTCCACTTGCCATGCTAAAGAAGGAGCTGTATGCCACATCACGCACGCTGAAGAGATCCGTTCGCGCTGAAGAAGGAATAGTGCTGTGCGTTGGCATTTTATTAGTTAATGGTTATAATGGTCGACTAAATTTAGAGAGCAGTAGACCACTAAAGGGTCGACTTGCTCTTTTATGTAAATAGTATATATATTAGCCTCTATGTGAGAGCTCAGTTAGCTAGTAGTTTAACCAGTTTATGCATGTGATTCGTCGTTCTTAAACACGATGTAATTCTATTCCATATTTTTAATAGAAGCTGTATGTTATGCTGTTTATGATTAAGTTTGAGTAAGCATTAGCCAAGCATCACCCTTGATTGCTGAGAGGGGCCCTCATCAACCAGAGGTTTCTTTTCTTGTAGTTTCATTACCTTTTTCTTTTGTAGTTAGTTTAATTTCTAGTTTGTTTCTATTATCAAATTACTGTAAACATTTATTTCATTTGCTTCCTGTAATGCTTTATTTCTAAAGTTAAATAGTTGTGCGCATAGTTTGCTTTCAATTTACTTTCAGTCATTTCATTTCCAGCTTTACTGTTCAGTTTATTTGCAAGTAGATAGAATAGATTGCTTTTTATCAAGTTAAAGTAGATTCAATTCTGTTTATTTACTTTCCGTTATAAGTTTATTTAAATTTCAGTTTGTTTCTTAATGATTTCTTTATGTTTATGAATTAGTTTAAGATTATTTCGTTGTCAAATTTGATTAATAAATGGGTTTATTTATTGCCTTTCTGCATTGCATTTACATGTGCACAAATTCAGCTGAAGATTAGACCATTTAGGTTATTTTTTTATCATTTTAATTGTATAGACTGTCATTCGGACAACTTGTTTAAACTGTTATTCAGACACCCCTTTCAGACCTGCAGTTCATTCTGTCATCCAGTCCGTCGTTTCGTTTTTAGTGTTTTTAATGTGTTTTGAACCTGTTTTAAGTTCTGTTTCTTTAGTATTTGAAGTATGCTTTGATTGTAATAGTTAGATGATAGTTCTATTCAACATTAAAGTTAAAGTTAGATTGTTTTAGATTATTTATTAAAGTTTTACCCTTTTCCCTACCTCTTTTTCACCTTGAACGTGTTTTGAGCTATGTTGTGTTTTGTTTCTTAAGTTTATTTATGATTCCTTTTACTGTTGTACTGTTTTGTGCTCATGCCTTTGGATTGATTTATCCATTTGCATGTAAAACTTAGTATTAGATGTGTTATCCTTAGAAAAATATACTAGTACTTTGTAGACTGTTCCCTTTTCATTGTGTGATTACTGAAAGGGACTTGTAGGATAGAATTCAAATATATTCCTATTAAGTTTTCTACTAGTTTCTTTTATTAAGTTTTCTTTATTAAGTTTTCTACATGTTTCTTTTATTAATTTTTCTACTTACTTCTCTTTTATTAAGTTTTCGACTTGTTTCCTTTATTAAGTTTTCTACTTACTTATAAATTAGGCCTTCCTTGCATCCTAGTCTTTCACTTGAAAAGTTAGTTGTTGATAGTATCATTTTCAGTCTAAAGTTATTTGTTTATAAAATAAATTATCAATCATTTAGTTTAGTATTCTATTCCAGTTCAATTACCTTAATAGTTGAATTCTTAGGAGTTTGACTCGGTTTTTAATTTTGAAAGATCTTTCAATCTTTTGTTTGTTAAAATATTTCCACGAAACCATAGGAATCTCTCTACCTTCACATATATTTTGTGTCAACTCTAATCCTACCAACCTAGGTCAATAATTAAATATTAGGTGAATTAATTTAGATGATATAACACCCAACAGATTCCTCCACTCACCCATGTGCTCTCCCATGCTTGCCTTCCCTCATTTATGACCTAGGTATGGTTCTGACCTCTTCACACATGTTCATACTTGCTCACACATGGGTTCATGACTGTTTGGATAGATTTGGGAGCCTATTGGTCAACCTAGGGGGGTTTAGAGGTCAAATACTAGTCTGACACTTGGGTGCATTCACATGGCCACAAAGGGCTCATGAGTTGTCTCCAATGTACTATAAATATGTATCATTCACATATACAATGTGTGCTGTAATATAATGGTTAGATATTATCCCTTTCATATGTGTTATTTCAGTCTCTTTGTTGTTCTCTTGCATATTTTGTCAAACGCTTTGATGGTGAATATTGTTCTAGATCCTATATCTAGTGAGGTTTGAGTTGTTGTTTAGGGAATATTTACAGTTTATCTAAGTGTTTTTCATTGCAAGTTCCTACAATAACTTCATGGATTCATAAGAACTTCCTCTCCTTTCTCCATTCAACTATTCTGAATGGAAGACAAATCTGTGTGCATATCGCAAGAGGAAATGTCTCTATGATGTGTCCAATGGTGTTGTGAGAGAGTCAGAGTCCTATCAGGAGAAGTGTGATTGGATTAATAACAATGATAGAGCATATGGAATTATGTGTCTCTCTATACCTCCTACCATGCTCTATCTCCTTGATTTTGTTGAGTAACCATTCGAGCTTTGGAGAAATATAGATGAAGATATTGGCATTCAAAAAGAAGATGTGAGCTGTATGGAGAGCTAGAAAATGAGCACCTCCTTATGTGTTCTTCCTCCTATGATCTCAGCCTCATGGATTTCTCAAGAAGTTGTTCAAAATGAAGAAGAAGTAGCCAGAGATTCAACAAATGACCCAACTCAAGTTTCTTCCTCTATGGCTTCCTCTCCTTGTCAAGAATCTATTTTTCATGAAGATAACATAAAAGTTGCTGCCAACACTACTGTTGAAGAGTTATTTATCCATTCTATGTCCTTCTCCTCTATGTCATCTGTTACGAATGGTGAATATGTATTGCTAGTTGATGTTAATAGTGAGCCTTCTCTAGAAGATGGGTTTTCTTCACATATGAGTATTGGTTTGAAATATGGATAGGTTTGGATGTCCAGTGAAGATCTCTCATTACTTCACACTCTTTTTCAAAGTTGATTCTTCAAGATCCTTATGACTTCTTGGAGCTGATTACAACCTTCTTTCAAAGTTGATGCTTCAAGATCCTTATGACTTCTTGAAGATCTGTATGACTCGCTTGGGGTCACCTATTCTCAAGTAGTTCAAGTCTCTTTTGGGCACGACATCTTTTTTGGTTTGAGGTTCAAATCTGAAGAGCACCATTCTCTCTCCTATCAGTGCATTTTGGTTGTTCTACATGGTCTAAGGATTCATCATGTAGCTGTTCTAGAGTTGGTTGAGCACATTCCACTTCTTCCCAAGAAGAAGATTCCTCTAGACATACTCATTTAGTTTGGAGTGTATACATATTTTTGTTTCTATGTCATATCCATTCTTGAGGGGAGGTTTTGTCCCATGAGGTTTTCCTCCTTACCTCGGTTACATGGATCAATAAAATTTTGTTGTAAAAGGTGACTTGTTCCTTAGTTGCCAAGGACTAAATAAATCATGTGGTGTACTAGGTTAGTATTAAGAGGGGGGGTGTTGGAGCAATAATCTACCTTAGTACCATGATCATCTACCTAGCAGACATAATCATTTTCCTTGTACTTATGTTCTATGGTCTAACTTAGGTTATACTGATCAATACTGGTCAAATAGGTGGTTTTGGATCATTAAATGACAGTTGAGGCACTCTAGTTTGAACATCCTGACATTTCATAATGTGCATTAATTGTAATCCACTTACAGCTTTGACTAGGAGCACTAGTGTGTGTGAATGTGGCTCTCCTTGGCATTTATTTTCCTCTAAGAGATTCCTCCACTCACCCATGCGCTCTCCCATGCTTGAATTCCCTCTTCTATGACCCAGACATGCTTCTGACCAGTTCACACATGTTCACACCTACTCACACATGGGCTCATGACTGTTTGGATAGATTTGGGAGCCTATTGGTCAACCTAGGGGGGTTTAGACTTCAAATCCTAGTCTGACACTTGGGTGCATTCACATGGACACCAAGGGCTCACGAATTGTCTCCAATGTACTATAAATATATATCATTGACATCTACAAGGTGTGCTGTAATATAATGGTTAGATAATAACACCTTTCATATATGCTATTTCAGTCTCTTTGTTGTTCTCTTGCATATTTGTCAAAAACTTTGATGGTGAATATTATTTTATTTCCTATATCTACTTGAGAAACAATTCTCATAAGTATGATCAAGTTACATAATGAATGCATTCATGAAAGAATGTAGAAGAAAAAAGAATTACAAAATGAAAGAGCTCTAGCTCTTCTCATGAACCTTGAATAAAAAAACATCCCTAAATATATCAATGTGCAAAAGAAGCCCCTTACTCTCATCCTTCTCCTATAGTCTTTCTTCTTAGACTCTCTCAACATTTGTCCAATAACGTTCCTCTTGAATGAATGACCTCCATCTCTTTTTATATCTTTTTCTAAAATTAATGAGCCACATTTTCCCACTCTTTCCTTTCTTGGATTTTTTAAAATATATTTAAATAATAACTCTGTTTTCTTTTCTTTTTTACATTATTATAATAATGCCAAAATGATTTCCAAAAGTATAATTTTAATACTAGCCACATATTCCTCCTTTATTTTAACCATCCAAGGTGGCTTGTATTATCCATTATTAAAATAATGAATCCTCCTTTACTTAAAAAAAAACACTTTCTACCTTATACCATGATCTCCAACTCCTTGTTCTAATGCTCCTTCATTAAAAAAAAACACTCTCTACCTTATACCATGATCTCCAACTCCTTGTTCTAATGCTCCTTCATTCTGCATATTAATTATTTAAGGGGGCATATACATATGACCATTGACTTGAAGAGTGGGCCCAAAATGGAAAGCACCCTCCTCATATGGTTTCGAGTGTAGTGCTTTCAGGCACGAGGGAGAGAGGGAGGCATGGTTAAAAGACCCCTTTTCATGCCCCCGAAACCTCTTTTCAAGCCCCCCGAAACCCTTTTTAACCTTCACGTGCATTTTCATATGTTTACATGTCTTTACCTCAAGGATTTCAGACATGTTTTAAAGTTTGACTTTGCATAATTTAACGTATCATACGAGTGACCTTATCTTGTATTTTGTACACGAGGTGTTTCTATTATCCCACATATTTCCAATCTTTCGTGTGCATGGTAAAAGTTGATGTGCCCAATATTCTGTCCAAATTTTACTCCGAAATCATTTTTTCCAATCAATTTTTTTCTGTCTTTTATCGTCCCATGATTTAAATTTTTGACCTCGCTGTGATTTTCCTTGGATTGCACAATGCATGAACTCATCCATTTTAAAGTCCCTTTAATTTATGTTCAAGCCCATGAATAATTATCTCCCAATTCTATAAGTTGGTAGTGTTTTCACTCAGCTCACCACCTCGGTTTAGACTCTGTCGAGCTTTCCATGGAATTTGCATCTTGAATTGTCATTCTTCAGCCTCCATTTTCCATCATGTCTTACTTCTAGTGATTAAACAACTCCCTTGACAACCTCCACTTGGTGATTCAGTCTTAGCAAGAGGATTTGGGATGATTGTGGATGGATAAAGGTGTTTAACATAACTAGATAAAGGAATCCAACTTCATGTTGTGGTTCCATCAATCAAAGTTTAATCGGAGCACTTCTGAGATGATGTGCAACTTGACTAGGAGAGTGGACCTTTTGGAACAACACCAACTGTAGATGTTCAACCTTCTAAATCGACTCAGGGTTGAGCACGTTGACAACTTCGGCACTGGACCTTGTTTCTTTGTTGTAGTCACCTGAGTTTGCAGAGTCAACTCCAATGGATTTGGACTTGCACCTTTCACCTATGCGTACTAACTGAGTTGAAGAATTCGATCTAGGACTGCGTTTATGACTCGTCTTCATCTCTTGTCGACTTCAATTTTTGTTTGTGACAAAACTTGCTCCAATTTTGTTCGACTTCATCTCTATTCTTGTTTCTCGATTGTGGCCTGATGTAATATGGGATTCGAATCTTCCAAATTTGTAATTATATTTCAATATAACACAAACTTTCCTTTTTTGTGCAGCCCATGTGTTTCATTTTATGCATGACAATCACATTTTGGTGATAGTAGCTACACATTTAAGAACGTATAATGAAAATTATTTAAATGAATTCAATGCACACTAACTTACTACTTTAATCCTTGAGTTTATGATGTACTTGTGTGGAATCAAGGATCTCACATGACCTTGTAGGTTAGCAGTGTAGGCAACAATTGCTTGCTGCTGGAACTATGCTGTCATATTTTCATCTTTTGCACACTCTTGAGATATCTTTCTTACCCATATATTCTTAATTGGATGAACTATGTTGTCTATATCTCTAACGCGCTCTTGAGATACATTTTTTATCGACCTATTTTTTGTAGCAAATGATCTTCCATAAACTTGTGCCAGATAGGCCCTTTTTGTTGTTTTATTCTCATGAAACAATGCAAAGACTTGTGCCCATATTTATCACACACATTGCATCTTGTGGTGTGGTAGTATTTTGCTATGTTTTCAACGAAATTACATTTCCAACATTTTACAGAACTACAGCTATTTTTATATCTGAGGGAGTTAGCATACCTGGGATTTGCAAATTGTTAATATCCTTTGCAAAATGTAACTTGTTGGTCGGAACCAATTTCTCCTTTATCGTATACGACATCACTTGCCTTTACATATCCATTCTCAGTTTTATATTCTAGAGATCTTTGGCAACTTAGGATTTCAACTAGGATAGTCAAGCTATTGTTGAACTTGTTTTGAGTGTCTAGGTCTATGCATAGGGTCTTCACTTAGTGAAACTATGCCATAGAGCGTTTGTTCGTGGCATATGAAATAATACCCCTAATTTCAATCAATATTGGAAAATACCTCCCAAAATCATTTTTTTAACCCCCTCCCAATATGCCTTCCCAATTTAAAAAAACCCCTATTTTCACTATATATTGCATGTATCCATTTTTTCATTTACATTTTTTATACCCCTTTATATTTCTACCTAGTATATTGACATGATACCCCACATGCATTCTACAATGCACCTTGCTTCTTTCGATGTATATTGTGGATGCACATTACTTCACCCACAATGATCAACATCACAAATATCACATTCCATTCATAATAACTAAATAGGCATTCTTTCAGAGGTATGCAAAGTTTAAAAATCAACTCCAAGGTTGCATGGATCCGTGGCTACAGGGATATGTTGAGTAAGAGTGTAGTGATTACAAAACATGATCCCAAAAAATGGGGGATGAAAGTACACGAGTATAGCTATAGCCTAATACCACATATAAATAAATGTATAAAATAAGATAGACATGCATTGCTTAAAGGGGAATTTCAAGTTTTAAATAAGACTCTAAAGTTTTGACTTCAAATTTTAATATTCGGAAAATAAAATAGTAGTAGTTGCTCAATTACAATTTACTATTTATTACAATTACTAATATTACAGATTACCATTTAACAATACATAAAATTCTATAAAACATATATAACTTTGTAAAAACATATCATTATGAAACTTTTAATCACTCCAATACAATATAAATACAGGTTAAAAAGATAGAGACTTACCAAATGTCAGGATAGGAATGAACAATTGCAAAATCAATTCATTTGATTTGGTTATTGGTGATTAAATCTATCCCCACAGAGAAGCTTGGATTGATCTCAGTTTTGTATTCTCCATAAAATCCTTCCAAACCAGCCTCCAGAAGATGGTTTCCATCAATGGATTTCACATGGCTAGTCATCTCCTCAATCCACCCCTATTTGATCATCACAACCAAAGAACAACCATGTTTAGTCATAATGCTCACACACAATCATTACCAAAATAATTAAGTACTAGAAAGAAGAATTACAAAGAGAACCCTAGAACCCTAGAAAACTATCAATATACAAGTTATGATAACTGTGTTGTTCAACAATAGAAACAAGACCTTAAAAACAACATCCTTGTTTGAATCTCTCGTTACAATTGTTTTCCATTTTCCAGTTCTGATTCAAAGATACAAGGTGTTAGTTGACCTGGATGGTCCTCCCAGAAGGATCACTTTGACAATGGCTCGTTCTTGAGATCCCATGCAAATATTTTAGGGTCATCCCTATAGGCTATTCCAGTGATGTTGTTCACTCTAGTCAATAAAGTCTACAAGAAAATGCATTGCCCAATGAAGATTTGAATAGATTTTGTATGTATATGTATTGCATGCAAATTGGTCTATGTATGTTTATATACATAATTAAGAAACTTAAGCATATAATGAAACAAAAACGCACATTTATAGAGTTAGTTACTACATGGTTCTTATAGTAGCTTTTTACAGCGGGATTGGTAAAGAAATCATCAACAGTGTTGAGATTCTGTCCAGCATTGCGAGCCCATCTCAAGACCTACATAAGTGCCATATGGTAAACAAGTAATATCTCACATAAAAGGAAAAATAACACTAATTCATATACTAGGGACCTAAGAATTAGATGTGTCATTTAAGTCAAAGAGAAAATTATAAAGTAAGCTTCCTATACTCTTTAAGAAAACCAAACAAGGATAAAAAGGAAACCGAAATAACAAAAACTGTAAAAACCAAGCATGTAATATGACATGTACATGTCTCCAAAGTACTTGATGTTGAAGTTGAAGGGTTACAGGAGTTTTTAATTTAAGAAGTAAACTTTAATGCATCAACATATAAAATCCGATTCAGAACAATACTTCTCTACTAAAATTTGAATTGTAATAAACAAACATAATTTTCATCTCTTTCAACTTAACTCTCCATTAGTCATTGCGTTAAATTTCATCCTCGAGAATCATCAAATGGCATGTACAATAACAAAAAGATAAAATAATTTACAGTAGACATCAACAGTGAAGAATCATAACCAATATTTGAATCAACCATATACTCAGATATTTCAGATTTGATCTTGTCACCGAAGGGACAAGTTAATCTAGCCAAACAATTTGCGTACCTTGAGAGAGAGCCCGAGAGGGTTAAATCAGAAGCATAGTGACCCATAATTCTTAGCAAAAAAGGAAAGTCATACCCAGTACAGTCATGATGACAAAGGACACATAGTAATGTCGTGTAAGGATGCAGTCACATAGTGCAAAGGCACACAAGCATACATTGCACAATCATGCTTGAAAAACCACAACCCACCCATAAAGAGAAACTCACTGTCATGCTGGGTAAGGACCCACAGTCCGCTCAAGAAAACAAATCATGGTTATGCTAGAGAAGGACCCACAGTTCACCAAGAAAACAGATCACAGTGGCACACTGGGGAAGGACCCACAATACACTTAAGAAAACAGATCATGGTCATGCTGGTGAAAGACCCACAATCCACCAAGAAAGTGCCAAGAAATAGATCACGGTCACGCTGGTGAAGGATCCACGGTCCACAAAGAATTAGTGTCATGATTGCGCTGTGGAAGAACCCACATCCCACCCAAGAAACAGACCACGGTCACACTGGGGAAGGACCCACAATCAACTAGACTCACAGTCACATTGATGTGAAGTGACCATGTGGAAGGTGTAACAAGGAAAGACCAGCCACGTAGGAAAAGTAAACCACGCCGGTGGTGCAACAAGATATCACATGGAGCAGCAACAAATATCACATGGAGGGAGAGATCTTAGTCACACTGGATCAGTAGACCATGAATTGGATCCGTATCTTATGTTAAATTAAAACCTTAATTTATAATCTAGATACTCCTTAAGACATGGTATCCAAACATTAATAAATATAACCTATTGACCAAGTAAGATAAATGATCATGATTCAACCAAGGGGGGGACAACAAAACAAACCACAAACTCACAAGGTCAAGGTGAACTATATAAGGTGGACACACATTTCCTTTATAGGACAAACAAGATCAGTAATATTTTCTCTCTCTCAGGGTACATTGTTTTATATATTTTTGTCATCATTGTATAAAATTCATTAGTTATAGAAAGTAGAACCAAATAAACAACTTATATAAGGAAGATAAATGAAATCCATAAAAAGTAGTTATCTTGGAAATTGCAACTACAACTGAAATCCATAAATAGACATCAATGCAACTGCAACTTTTGAGAAACTGCCAACCATATTTTGATATTTAAACTTAGCAGCAGATATCTGATAAGAAAAATGACATAAACCATGACAGACTATCTCAAACAGACATAAACCATGAAAAATGATGACAAAACAGTACTAGAAGCAAAATAGTATCGTTGTAACTAGACAAGATAAGTTTAAAGCATAATTTTAATCTCTTTCAACTTTAACACTCCCTAAGGTCCCCGTGTTAAAGATGAAAAAAATACAAAGAAAATAAATAACAACAGTAGTAAATCTAACTCAAAGTATAAATAAAATAAATAATATAACCCACTAGGAGAGTTGAAACCTTCCTTATACTCAACTTAGCCCACCCAAACAGTGCAACAAAGATATTAGTCCACACAAGTCTGAACGCACAATTTTCATCTCTTTCAACTTTAACAGTACCGAAGGTCCACATTTGGGAGTGTAAAAGTTGATAGAGATGAAAGTTATGCTTTAAACTTATCTTGTTTGTGATTTGTCTCACTCTTGTGTAGTTAAAGCTGAAAAGTATACAAAGACAATAAATAACATCAGTAGTAAATCTAACTTGTGTCTAACTCAAAGTACAAAGAAAACAAATAAGATAACCCACTAGAAAACTACCAACCATATTTTGATATTTAAACTTAGCAACAGATAGATGATAAGAAGCAATACATAAACCATTCCAACCCATCTCAAACATACAAATCATGACAAACCATGACAAAACAATACTAGAAACAAAATAGTATCGTTGTAACTAGAGAAGACAATTTTGACGCATAATTTCATCTCTTTCAACTTTAGCAGTCTCGAAGGTCCACATTCGGGAGTGTAAAAGTTGAAAGAGATGAAAATTATGCTTTAAACTTATCATACAAAGACAAAGACAATAAATAAATAACATCAATATTAAATTATCTAGTTACAACTAAAAAGCCTACAAAGACAATAAATATCAGCAGTAGTAAATCTAACTCAAAATACAAAGAAAACAAATAATATAACCCACTAGGAGAGTTGAAACCTTCTTTATACTCAACAATACTTTTTTATATCAGATCTTGTATATTAAGAGACAAGTCACTACAGAAACAAAGGACATACCTGAGAGAGAATAAATTCAGTTACTGTAGGGTTATTCAACTACACTAGCAGGTGAGTAGTATTCAAGGTAACCCAATCGACAAGCAAGGAATCCCCAATTACTGGAGCAGCAGTCCAATCAATAATAGTCCATAAAATATCAGGTAATGATGACATTCCACACACAAACTAGAGCTCAGTTTGTAGCCCATATAAATCCCATGGATTTCTTGAGCAGGATGTGAGTTATTTGGGGCTGCTAAAAGAAGACCTAACCCTGTTTAAGTGGACTAAGATATTTTCTACATTGTTTGAGTGTTTGGTTCTGCTTGAAGTGAATCGTAAGGAAACCCCAATTACTGGAGAAACATATCCAGAAACAACAGTCCATAAAATATTAGGTAATGATGACATTCCATACACAAACCAGAGCTCAGTTTGTAGTCCATACAAATCCCATGTATTTCTTACAACTTACCACACTCAAACAGTGGAGCAGAGATATTAGTCCATGGGGGTGTCACTGACGGACTGTTTGTAAGAATTCTGCAACCGGTGTGAACATCGCTTATTCCTCTATCTTGTATGGTACAATTATAGAACAAAACACCATAGGAGTATATCATTTCCCTAGATGGTGCAAGATTTAGTCTTTGTTTCACTACTCTTCATGCGGTCTATAGTACCTGTAAAGAAGCATCAAGAAAACACGACAACAAGATGAGAGTAACCAGATAGATTAAAAATCCATATTAGTGATTAAGGAATCTAATAATATTTAACTGATATTAACAAAAATCAAATATGGGAAAGGGGAACACTTTTGTATTAATTAAATAAGAAGGTAAATCTACAACCAAATCCTTCATGCTGACAACTTTGTCTTCCACAATGTTCTTAAAACACACTCATAACACTCCACACTCACACAAAGCTCTTTGCACACAAACTCACTCTACTTTGCCTCAATACCAGACTTCAATCCAACAACATAAGGATGCTCTTCTTGGTATCCCTCTACATAGTCCATGAATGATTCTTTTATAGGCCAAGGAAGGCTCATATGAGATGATATTATTTAGGAAATGGATAGGGGATTATCCCTATGGGTGAGAAGGTCGAATTCCACCTCTCTCTAGCTGATAGGAACCACCTCCACGAGGGATTTTGCATGGAAGCTTCTATAATCTTTATTTTTTCCCATTTTAACTCTGTCGACGCTTTCTGTATAGAGGGTAAAGGTGTCGATGCTCCTTGTGAATAGGGTAAAGGTGCTGGTGGCACTTGATGTCAATAGACAACAAGAACCGACGCTCAGTCATAAGGGAGAAAGTGCACCAACCTACTCAAGAGTGGGAAAAAACATCTATGTAACACCCCAGTTTTGATCTTGTTTGCATTAAATGTATATGATGTATATATTGTAATTAATCTTTGTGTGGAGCTATAGGAAAAAGCCCCACCATGGATTATCATTTTCTATTTAGGTGATTAAATCGGTGCCGATGGTATTTTGTGCTAGCCAGGCAAGTTATGATTTTTAAATAATCATGTAAATATGCAATTAATTGAAAACCCACAACCAACTATGTCAATGCAACAATAATGAAGAGGGGCATGATTTCCTAAGGATAGGGGGGGGGGGGGGGGATGTCTAAGCCTTGGGAGCCATTGGGGAACAACCAAGTGTCAAAAGGTGAGCCCATCTAGCTGTCAACCATCTTTTGTTTTACTCACCTTTCCTTGTCTCATTCAACCATCGAATTAATTCCTTGGAGTTCATTGGGGGAATTTGTTTCCTTGGGAAAATGTATGCATGGGAAGAATTAGTGTTGGCAGGACTGTTAGTCCTTTCCCACACACTCACAAATACCCAGGGGTAGAACGCATTTAGTTCCTCATGCGGATTGAAAACCATGGATGGGGTCATTCCGTCATCCCTCATTTGACATGCACGCAGGTAGGCATTCGCGACTGTTCTTCCTTCCCAATTTTGTTGTGCGTAATTACCTTCAAGTTGTGGGTTTATGTATGTGAATCCCTTCATGATAGGGGTCATGTTGTTACTCTTACGCAGACTGAGTGATAGCTCTGGTCTTCCTCCACGAATTTGGGTTTGCGGTGAGTTGTTTTGGCCATGATAGGGCCATAAACGACTCTGGAGTCGAGTTGCTCAGTCTGAGCTGTGTAATACCCAATTGCCATTCCAGTTCTACTCGGTGGTGTTTTCCTTAAAATTCCAGAGTTGTGAATTGCGGTATATTCTATGGTTGTTGGTATTTGGATTGTTTGGAAGTGGAAATGGAGCATGAGTGTGCTTGATAAACCTAGTGTGTGCAAGAGCCTCACAGATAGAGCTAGAGGGTTGGATTTCTTCTCTAAAGCCATTAAATAGCACTGGAAGGGAAGTCATGGCTCAAGGTATTGTGAAGCAAAGAAGGGGATGATTCCTTGTGTTGGGTGAGTGTGGATGTCTTAGAAGTCAGGCTAGCTCTGGTGCATGTGTCCTTGTCTCTTCAGTGAGCCCACTAGCTTAGCAGCGAACGTTTCCAGCTCTTGATAGCCTGATAAACCCAATTCTGTTGGCTTGGCTGAGTTGTGTACCCTTGGGTACATGTGATCTTTGTAGTTTCCCCTTACTCCTTGTGGATTCATGCCCAACTCGTGGGCGGCAGTCTTGCTGAGAGATTGATGAGTGCACTAGCCTATGGTTGGGTAGAACTTTGTAGTGACGTCGCTGGTTGCAGGACAAGCTTCTTCTAAGATAAGTATCTCTTATGTTTAAATCCTTGCAACTGCAATTGTTTTATAACTCAATATAAACATGTTAAATGTTGTGAATGATTGAAATTGCTTCCGCTGTTTGATAATAATTTATGCATCTGTGTATGCTTTTATTTCATTGCATTTTATCTTATGTTCATGGGGATAAAATGCCTGATATAGCTAGCAGTTATGTTAATTGCATCCTCTCTGCCAAGTAGAAGGGTGGGGAAAAAACAATCTAGGAGAATCCCTGACCAAGTTCTCTGAAGGGTGCTCAGGCTTCAGTGTATATTTTAGGTGCAAAATAATTCTCCCCAAAGTATGAAGCAAGAAGGATGTGATAGGTAAAATACTTTGTTAGACATCAGCCCGGTACCAAAGGAAAAGAGAGATGAGTTCACAACTAATATAAGACCAGTAACTGAATTTTCTAACTCAACCATCGCTTCAGACCAATATACTGTAGATCCATGAAGATGACTTTGTCATGGCTACCAATAATACATTGTAGATCCATGATCAATGATGTAGAGAGCAGAACATGGCTACAAAACATACAAAGTAGATCCATGTTATCTGAACTCAATACTGGACACAATCACCATATATACAATGTGGATCCATATCATGACTTCAAATAATATTCCATTGCAACCTGAGGATAGGAAATTATGCATGTGAAGCCTAACCGCTCAGGGTCTCCATTCCAATCCCTAAACAATACGATTCTAACCATGTGAATAGATGTCTTGATGCCGAACATGGTAGAAACCACTTGATTACCAGTCATTAATGTATATTGTTAACAAGTGCAAGGGAAATCACCATTGATGTCAATGATCCCTAAGGTATCTCAATACATTCTCTCAAGTGTGAATAAAGGTTTTGGAGTCAAACACTTGAAATAATCTTTCAATCAGAGGTCATTGATGAAAACCTACTATCGAAAACAAGGAAACCTTCCATTAAGGCATGCAGGATTCAAGGTAATTGACTTGGTTTCAAAATCTAATTATTGGATGATGTGTTGGAGTTGATAGGAATAGACTCGTCGAAGGAGGGCCATCATGTTTCCCCCATAATTGACATGAAACATGGAACACAATTTGATTTTGAAGTGATGAAACAACCATGAAATTGACTCAGACACGACTGGCTTTATAGGAAGGTAAAGTTATTGACAAATTGGATTGCAAAAGAGACATCCTTTGAAAAAGTTGCGGCACGAAAAATGACTTGGAAACATTGACTTGACAAGACAAAAACCAGATGTAATGCAAGGATATGACTATGCATTCTTTGAATTGACTCAAAGGAGTTAGGTGACTCACGAAAGTGGATTGACTTGAAGACAAGCTCAATACCCAGCTGTTCAGAAATGCAAATGCAGAAATGTGCCATGTTCAAAGGTGGATTGTGAGCTTCCATTGATACAAATGAAAATACATTCCCCTTTCCCTTCATTTCCCCATCACGCAGGATGAGTGCCTCTTTTCATTTTTTTGAGTTCAAAGAGGGTAACAAAATCTCGTTGTATCTCATCAAAATATGAGTCTATTCTCATATGTTTTACGAACCCAACAAAGGAGAGGATCGTTCCCAAAAGAGGGTCTCTCAGTGTTTAATTGAACGAATCCATTGAAAGCTAACTCGGTATTGTTCATGTTCAGAGAGTCTGAACGAAGACAAAAGAAGACTCCAAAAAGGTCCTTTTTCATATGATTTAGTCCTTAGGGCTTGAAAAAGTATAAAATAATTCCCAAGAGAACTCTTCTATCTGAAGTCAAATAGAGTATTCCTTTTTATAATTAGTCAATTCGACCTAAAAAATGGGTAAACTATTGTCGGAAAGACGACTCTTCAAGTACTTTTACGAGCGTGAAGAAGACAAGTTCACTCAACAATCTTTTCACATTTTAAGGAGTCTGAAAAGAGTTTAAATGTGACTCCATAAGAGGTCCTCTTTTTCATAAATCAATTTTAACGAGTCTGAAAAAGCAGAAAAAGTATACTTGATACCCTTTTACTAGGTTTTTAACGAGCATGTCAAATGTATAAACGTTGCTCAGTACTTTTTCATCTTATCCCAAAGCATGGAAAAGACAAAAAAACTTACTACATAGCCACAACGCTTCGTAAATATGACCTGGAATATTTAAAAATCAAGTTAGGACCAATTTCATATAAAACTATAGAAAATAAATGGTGAAACCCTAGAATTAAAATATTTTGATTTTAATAATGAAAATTAAAAATCAAAATTACTATAAAAAGAGGGTAAATAGTTATTTTTTACCATTGCGAATTGTTTACCATAGTGAGAGTGAAAATTGGTGAAAGAGAGTTGATTTTCATTTGCAGATTTTGGGAGATGTGGACCACCTCTGTGCAAACCGCTTGGACCAGGTAACATCTAACTCTTATCCCTTCATTTTTACTGGTGCATTTCTTGTTTTAAAAGTCAATTTTTTGGTTTTTTTGGGCAAATACCCAAAGGGGAAAAGTGTATATAGGTAGAAACCTTTTTCCCTTTCAAGAGATGCGCCGACGCATCCCACAAAAGAGGAAAGGGAACTAAAGGTGCTCTATTACTTAGGGGTAAATGTGTTGGCACTCTGTTCTACCACAGACAGTGCGCCAACAGCTGACACCCAAAACATCAACATACATTCATTTTTAGGAGGTCTTCTTTCTCTAAATAGTTTATACTTGCTTCTGATGGGTGCTTGAATGTTTTTGTAGGGAAAACTAGAGGCAAGATGGTCATATGGAAAGAGAGACAACTTGAGATGGATGACCTCCAGGAAAGAAATCATCCATTCACTTTGAGGGCCCTTCGTGAGTGTGGTCTCCTCAAGTTTTTTTAGATACTAGGGATGAGAGCCTATGTGCGGTTGCTGGAGCACATGATATAGATGTGGGATCCTGACCAACAATATTTTGTAGTGGGTACCCCTACTCTCACAATATATGTGGAAGAAATCTATTGCTTAACTAGTCTATCCCATAGTGGAATACCAGTGACATTGGTAGGACAAAGAGGTGGTGAGGGATCTATTGACGACCTGCTTGATGACCACTGCTCGATAGGGACTCATTCAGTTGGTGGGAAAATTCCCATCAAGCATATTATAGACATGCCATTAAGGACTGTGGCCTTTATTATCGAGAAGGTTGGAGTGTATGGATCCCAGTATATTCAACTAGAGTGAGGGTCTCTTGGTTAGCTTGAAATATCAGCTGACCAAATGTAGGAGGGGTGAGATGAAGTAGTTTGGATACAAGGCGATAGTGGTGTCCTTCTTCCTAGAGAGGGTCCCATTGATGAAACCCCAGGTTCCACTGAGAAGACTGGATGCGGAGGACCCACATATGAGTAGCTGGGTGGATTCCATGGAAAGCCATGGTGGTGGTGGAGGCCCCAGATTCACCTATAGGACAACCTTTTTCCATTGTCCGAGGAGGAAAATTTTGATGATAAAGGACTATGACTACGTAGGGATTGACTTCCATGAGGATCCTGAACTTCCACTTCCAGAGGGGGATGAGTGGGATGACCGAGGTAAGAAAGAAACCACTATCCATATTTTTTTCTGTATTTTTTTGATTTTTATGTTTTAATGCTGACACATGCAAAAATGTCTAGTGCAGATGTTGGGCCTTCCTATCCAGTTGGAGCCTCGCCAATAGAGAGGCAAGGAGAAATCCGAGAGATGGTGATCCAGCACACTGAGGCAGATGAGGATCTTGATGAGATGGAGGAGAACCTACAACGTTTTACTATGGGGATTCCAGACATTATTATTGATGGTCTACCTAGGCGTTATCAACGCCAAAATGCATTGGTTTCAGGCCTCTTTGGGACGCTACTCCATAGAGTGGCTCGGGTCGTGATGTGATACCATGAGCATAATCTAGAGGATTAGCCCATAGTGGCTCCCATATTTTTTGTACTATACTTATACTGAAAGATTCGAATATTCATTTTTTTCCCCATATACATATGTATTTTGAAACTATGATAGTCCAAAACTCTGGGTGATCTGAAAGCTCGATGCTTCAATCCTTTTTATATCTCAGCTTTACTTTTTATATATATATGAATTTTTATTTATTTATAGATGTGTGTGAAAATGTGATGTGTGACTGTATGCCTACTATGAATCCAATGCATGATTTTATGTTAAAATGAACTTAACTATGAGCAATATACCAATCTAAGACAAAGTTTTCCATGGAATCTGCCATAACATTTAAATGTCTCGTAACGTTATGATAAGAAACTTGCTCAAAATACCTTTCTAAAATCCTAACTCTTCGGAAATTACGAAGGAGTAGGGGGGTTCTAGATGGTGTAGTCTCGGTTTAACTGATGTACAACCAACTCCAAGTCTAAGTAAACCCTAATTTCTCTTACATCATTAGCAAGGTTTTATCACTCCAGGAAACTCCTCTAGGTTGCAGCTCGAGGATGCCTGGTAACTTAAATGTTTTTATGGTTTTTCTAACTGGATCAAGTTAGGTGACCTACAGGACCTCACACTCTCAAGACATGCATGAAACTCAATCAAGGATAAGGCTTTTAACTACCACAATTCAGAGGTTTGATAATATGGTGAAGAGATGGAGAACTTATTATGCTGGTAGATTCATACATAAAATAGTTATATATAAATGGCTAATCATAACAAGGAAAGTACTTGCAATTCAAATCATCAACATGCAGATAGGATGATAGCCATCAGACATCAAATAACATGAATAAACCTGAACAACACATTCAAGCATAAGCACAAAATAGACAAGAAATGGAAACTGAATATATGATAGAAAAAGAGCTTATATTAGGTCATGAGCAATATGAGAAGCTTGATAATAGTAATGGTCAAAAGGTCCCCGAAGTCAAACCCTTTCTTCAAAATAAGTCTTAGGCTTTATAGCCTTTACAAAAATATGCAGATCCTGAAAAGTTGGATATGTTTTACTAAAAATAGATAAAATAAATGTTTTTTGCAAAATTAGGTCAGAAACCCTAATTTAACTACTAGTCTATCTAACTCTAACACTTGTTCACTCATTGAACTATTTGATGACTATAGTGAGTACTGAAGTAGAGCTGTAACCTGTCCTCTGATAGATAAGCTACTGTTGGTTTAAACATGTGGGATTTGTGAACCTTTCCTCCTAGATATATCCTCAAAACTGGAACAAGCCTTCTCTAATGGTGTTCTTCAGCAACTTTCAGCTTTACACTTCATTCCTAAGTTATTTATATTCACCCAAACCGGTCTTTTGTGCCAAAATATGATTCTGCACCTCTTTTTGCTTTCGGTGGTTAAGGAATCAAAATCTCAGGTCTGTTACCTGCCGAAAGCTCTGCTTTTGGTGGCTAATGAACCGCTTCAGTGTCTTCCCAAGCCACTGAAAGCCCTGCTTTCGAGTGTTAATGAATCGCTTCAGCGTCCTCCTAAGGCATTGAAAGCGTTGTTTTCACAAAATTGTAATCAACCTCCCAAATCATCCTTTTCAGCTTTGTTTTTGATCTTCTGGAACTTCTTCAGCTCACCCAATATTTGGAAAATCAGCAGCATCCTGGACTGCCTGTGGATTCTGAAGGTTTACTGCTGCTTCAACTAGGGTTTCTAATGCAAAGTGAGTTTGAGAGCTAGGGTTTGATATGGAATTCTTCACCTGCAGCCTCAAAATCCTGATCATCTTGTACAGCCTAGTGTTGTCATGCATGTATATGATATTTCTCCTTTTCAGCATGACATACATCCCTCTCATCTCCAGGACAGAATTGTGAAACTCCTTATTCCTCTTGGTCAACATGGAATTTTTACTCTTTATCTCTCTCTCTAAAACTTCCAGTTCATATACTTACCTCAGCAAATGGTTGACTCTTTATGACCTGGGCTTGCTAGAGGAAGCCTTTTCCACTGGTTCACCCTGGTCTTTTGGTGTGGGTGATGGAAGTTCTTCATTTTCTGCTACAACCTGCTTTGCTAGGTCAGCCCCTTCCTCCCTTTCTTCTTCTGAGTCTGATTAGGGAAAGCTCAGAATGTTTTCACTTTGTGCTGGGATTTCCTTTCCCTTTTCACTGAAGTCTAGGTTTCTTATAGCCTTCTTGGTTTTAGAAGGGGAAGAAGGTTGATCTACTGTTGTTGGTGAGATAGCCCTTCTTTTTCTCTTTCCACTCCTGGGGGTGGTGGATTTCTTCGAAGGAGACTTTCCTTTCTCTTCTGGTTGTAGGCCTATTTCAAACTCATTCCAGAACAAAAAATGTGTCCATGCTATGTTTCTCCTCTGCAACAATTCTTGGACAATGAGTTGTATGAGGCCGTGGTGAGACAACCTTCCTGCAATTTTGCTGGGCTGGGCCTTTACCTAGTGCTCAATTTTTGTTAAGCTCTTGTGGAGGTAGAAAGGTAAATTTAAAGGGCTTATTCCTGTAAAATAGTTCATCAGTTTGAAGTGATATATCATTTCCCTATTCTATCTACCTTCATAGGTTATATACACCAAAATTTCTTTCAGTAATTGCTTCCATCTCTCTTCTAGCCACGTAAATGGAACACTTTTCTTTCATACCACATTTCTGTGTTCAGATTTTAAATAGGATCCGAACTGCACATTTTTAGTAATGGTAGTCTTAAACCACTTCTCCCCAGTTCCTGGGAGTTCTATCACCTCTACAAATAGGGTTTCATCCACTATGAACTCCTTCTTTCCTATCAGTGCCTTGGATCCATCAAAAGAAAGGGAAAATGCCTCTGCAATTTGCTGGTGTGACCCTTGAACTTTCTCACCATACTTGTAGCAGCCTGCATCTCTAAAGAATTGGAAGACTTCCAGATGTGAGTCAAGATAGATAATGTCTCCTAGTTCCTGTCTGAGGGCGGGTCATCCTTTCTTCATATCTGAGATGTGCTCCTTAGTATCCTGCATGAAAAGCCAAAATTTGAACTCTGTAAAGGAATTTAGCTTATTGGTTTTAGGGGGTGTCCTCGAGCAGTCAGTATGCATGCAAAAAATGAGGAATGTACTGGGGCTATGGTGCTAATTTTGAGGGATTAACCATTTGATAGGTATTTGAATGATATGATGGAGAATTCTGGTGATATCCATGAGATGGCCAGCTTTGTAATAATTTTTAATTTGAACTTGGTATTCAGTGGAGGTTTACTACAGTCATGGGACAGATGGAGGGTAGATTAGGTTTTGATTCCCATCAGTGAGGTCAGATCAATAACAACCTCTTTAATCATCAAATTATTCCTTACTGCAGTTTTCCCATCCTTTTGGTGGTTAATCGTGCTAAATAATGACCTGTCTTGTGCTGACAAGTTTGATTTGATGGACAGGTAACCGTTTTCTCTTTTCTACATTTTCGGTGGTTAAGAGTATCTAGGGTTTAGTTCACTAGTTGTCGAAAGCTGAGCTTTCAATGGCTAATGAACCGCTGACATATTCTCCCAAGCCACTGAAAATTTTCTTTCCAAAAAAACATGTGTAATGAGCTTTTGGTGGTTTAATATCTTTTTGGATCTCATTGTTTAGCTGCCGAAAGGCAGGCCTTTCGGTGGCTAATGAACTATTTGAAAATTCTCCCAAGCTACCAAAAGTTCCCCTTGCCAAAACGTATTTCATTTTCTTTTGGTGGTTAATGTATTCCTGAAAACACTCGCTAAGCTGCCGAAACCAAGGATTTTCGGTGGCTAATGAGCTGTTGGAAAGCTCGCCTAAGCCACTGAAAGTCCTTTTCCCAAAAATTTGTAAAGAACATGATGAGCAGGATTTCGGTGGATAATGTGGTCCCGCGTTAAACTATTAGCTTCCAAAAGCTAGGATTTTCGGTGGCTAATGAGTTGTTGAAAATCTTGCCTAAACCACCGAAAGCCAAAACTTTCAAATTTATTAAATAACAGAACATCAGATATCCCAACTTTGTTAGTAACCCCAATATCTTTCATAATATGACTTGATATATTGATCCTATCAAAAAATAAATTGTTTGAGTGAACTTATTGAAAATAAATTTATTTTAGGAGGTAACATCTGGCTTATACTCGGGGATGGGAATCTTCCTGTAAAGTCCCAAGAACCCCAGACCAAAATGCCTTCCCTTAAAAACAAATAAGAATTAAACCTATATTCTACTATTCCATTGGGCATTGAGTTTATTTTGTAAGAAAAAACAACCTACTAACTAATATTTTACAATAACAAGGCCTCAAAGCCTCAGATAAAATAGAGTTTCAAAAATTGCCCATTTACTGGGCCTCAAACACCTCCTCTCCTTCTATATTTTTCAACTTGAAGGCATTTTTCTGCTGTATCTGAGCTATCACAAAAGGGCCTATCCACAGAGAGTCAAACTTTCCATGCTTTTCCTTGTCTTTCCTGACAGTATCCCACTTGAGGACCGAATCTCCAACCTGAAAGTTGTGCACTTTTTCCCTTTTGTCAAAAATAATCTTGATCTTCCGTTGATGAGATTCTGAATTTTCTATCACTTGTTCCTTGACTTGCTGCAACTCCACCAAATCCATGATCCTCCTCACCATATCATTTGGTTCATCCTACTCCTCCTGGAAGAATTTTGCCACTGGCAAAATTAGCTGAATGGGAAAAAAGGCCTCAGTACTATAAACTAATTTGAAAGGAGAAGTCCCTATGGATCTTTTGTCAGTTACCCTATCAACCCATAGAACAAACTTTAGCTTAGAATCCCAGCTTTTCTGATTTGTCTCCAATAGTTTTCTGATGATCCTGACTAGGCTTTTGTTGGATGACTCAGCTAGGCCATTTCCTTGAGGGTAATAAGACGTGGAATGCACCAGCTGAATTCCCATTGACTCACACATGTTAACCAATCCCCTGGATTTGAAAGATGGTGCATTATTAGTTACTAGCCTTATTGGCAACCAAACCTGATAAATATGTTCTCATATAAAAAATTCATGATGACCTGATGAGTTGCATTCCTGGTAGGTATTGCCTCTACCCACTTGGTGAAATAGTCTGTGGATACTAGGATCCATTTGTGCTGACCATTGGATGAAGGATTAATTTCACCTATGAAATCAAGACCCCATTGCTGGAAAGGACCATTCACTACAATAGGTCTAAGGGGCAAGGATCTGAGCTACTGCTTCCCTATGAATCTTTGGCACTTATCACAGGCTCTCACAAAGGTGCACACATCAAAAAAAAGAATAGGCCAATAGTACCCATCCCTCAGAATCTTGTGGGATGTGTTCTTCTAGTAGTGATGGCCTCCACATGTGCTTGAATGAAACTGATGCATGACCTGAACTGACTCTTCTTTATCTAGACATCTCAACAAAACACCAGATAGATCTTTCCAATACAACAGTTTATCAGTTACACAAAATTTAACAGACTTCAGTTTAAGATACCATGCTTGATTTAGAGTGAGTCCAGGAGGAAATTCTAATGCTTGTAGGAAATGAATAATACCTGAGTACCACTCACATGAGGACAAGTTGTCAGATACTTGTTGAATTCCATTCTGATGATGAACTACTTCTGCTGCTACTTCAGTTTGCAAATTTACTGAAGTTACACAAGTGAAATTCATCCCCAAAAGATCACAGTTTTCTTTAGCCATGAGTTTAGCCAGACCTTGGCCTTTCACTAACTTGGTGGGCTTTACTTCTATGTCAAACTCACTTAGCTTGGCAATCCATTTAGCTCTCTTTCCATCAATGTCAGGCTAAGTCAACCCATCTTTTACAGCAGCTGAAGGGACATAAGAAAGGAATTTTTCATGTAGAATGTAAATCATGAAAGTTTTCAATGACTTGATGAGAGCATAAGCCTGCTTTTCAATGGGATCATACTTCAGTTCATCATCCCTCAATGTCTTGCTGAAAAATGCAATTGGGTGATCAAGACCTTCATCATCTTTTTGTAACAACATTGCTGCCACTGTGTCATAGGATGAAAAGGAGAAGATGTAGAAACCCTTGGTATAGTCTGGACTAATCAGGGTAGGAGCTTCCATGATAGCCTTCTTGATGTCTTCAAAAGAGCTTCTTTCTTGCTCAGTCCATTTGATTTCTACATCCTTTTTCAACATAGATGTTATGTGCTTTACCAACTCAGAAAAATTAGGGATGAACCTCCTAACAAAATTTATCTTTCCCAGAAATGACTGAATATATCTTTTCGACCTAGGTATGGACAACTTCTGGATAACTTCAACTCTAACAAGATCAATCTTCACACCTTCAGCTGAGACAATGTGACCTAGTAATTTTCCCTCCCTGAGTGCAAATTGATACTTCTTTGGGTTCAGTGATATCCCAAAATTTCTACATTTCATGAATACCCTCCTCAAGTGCTGCAAATGTTCTACATGGATGTGAGAGTAAGCAGTGAGATCATCCAGGTATATATGCACAAATTTGTCTTTCAATCCTACAAAAGCTAGGTCCATGGCCCTCTAAAAAGTGGCCCCATCATTCATCAACCCAAATGGAATTTTAGCATACATGAAGGTGCCCCAGGGACTGGTAAAAGTACTATTCTCTTGGTCATCAGGGTGCACAACAACTTGGTTGTATCCAGAGAATCCATCCAGGAAAGACATGATACTAGCCTTCGAGACTCTTTGCAACAAATGTTCCATCTTGGGTAGGGGATAGTTATCTTTCTTGGAGCATTTGTTCATATTTCTGAAATCCACACATAACCTAATCTCCCCATTCTTCTTCCTTACCACTACTAAGTTTGCAATCCATTTGGAATACCTGAGGGGAATTATGATTTTGGCTTTGAGGAGCTTATGGATTTCTTTTTCAATTACAGGCAGTAGGAGAGGACTAATAGATCTTAGCTTTTGTTTGAAAGGGATGGTGTCCTTCTCCAAGGGGATCCTGTGTTGGATGATATTAGTGTCCTAGGTTTTCAAGTCACTGTATTCCTAGGAAAAGATATCAGTAAATTCTCTTATCAGGCTACAAAATTTGGACCTCTGATCAGCAGTCAACTCAGTGGATAGATTTATAGGTTTTGGATGACTTTGGCTACCTATGTTTTTCTCTTGGACAGAAGGGTCTTGCTCCTTTTTGGAAGGTTTGAGAGGGATATCATTATGATCAAATAACTCCTCCAAGGGTACCAAACCCCAAGGTATGTAATTTCTGGGTAACTGAACAATATTCTAATCACCTACTTTATCTTTCAACTTGAGCTTCTGGGATTCTTCCATATTTAGGTTTTCTTGATCTATATGCATATAAGAGAATTCATCTACTACCTGGAGGAATTTACTTAGCTCATCATCATTCTCAAACACCTTCCAAAATTTTACATTATCTGGTAGGGAAGGTCTGTACTTGACTTGGATATCATAGCTGATCCTAGGAGGTAAAGTGGGAACAAATAGACTCGCAGAGATAGCAAGGGAATCAACCAGGTGATTCATAGCCCTAGCTATATATGAGAGTTCAAAAAACATTAAGGAGTATCTGAGTTTCCATACCTCATCCCTGTAAGCCTTCAGTCTGACATTCTTTGCTTGAAAGGTGTTGTTGACCTGCTATATAATAAGATCTGCATTTCCAAATATTTTCATGCACATGATCCCCATTTCCTTGTCAGCCTTCACCCCTAACAACAATGCTTCATATTCTGCTATATTGTTAGTAGTTTTTAAATCAAGCTTATAAGACAGATGAATAGTCTCTTTTGATGGAGAAATCAACACTACACCTACACCTGCTGAGGCTTGAGTACCGACCCCATTTAAATGCATGCTCCAAACTGAGGTGGTCATTTCTTCAAACTGCTAATAGATGGGCTTTGTAAGCTGTATGGATGTATGCTAGGAGTCATATACCTATAGGATGCATGACCCAAAGTCTGTGTCTACTGCATATATTGGATGGTTTACAGAGTTCTTGGCATTACTGATGATATAGGTGAATTGGTTCTCTCTATACAGTCTCTTGGTCTCCCCTCCAAAAATTGGAATTGTAGCATATGTGAGGTCCATTTGAAGGGTACCACCCAGCATTTTACTCCATGAGTGAGACAAAAGGAGGCCAAACTTAGGTGGGATATTAGCTACCACTATGTCCATCACTATGCTTTTTGAAGGAAACTGGGAGAGGTTTATGACAAGGTCTTTGATGAGTCCCAAGCACTTGACCTTCTTGGAGTCAAATGAGAACATATCATGGTAGGGTTTTGTAATGCTGAGGCCAAGCTCATCCATCACAAATTTTGGCATTAGGTTGTGGGAATCTCTTGAGTCCAACAAATAGTTATGAAGGATTTTATCATGGATATTCAAAGATATGTAGAAACATGGGCAAGACTCATACAACTCTTCAATAATAGGGCCTAGGATTACCGCGGGCTTATCATCTTGCAAGTTCACAAAGTCAGCATATAGGGGAGTCCTTGGATGAAGGGATTTCAGTATGGATGTCTTGAAGGCCTCATTATTCATCAGTTATATCAAGGGAAAAGGGATCTTTAACTTCTGAATTTCTGACTCAAGAATGAAATCATAGGACAACTTGTCAGAAGTTCTTACCTCTTGTGGTGTGGCTTTGAGATGAATAGGATCATGAGCCAATGGTTGCAATGGCCTTTTCTATTGTTTTGGAGTGGCAACCATCTTCTTGGGTGGGACAACAATCATTTTAGCTGGAGTAGCAGGATGCTTTGCAGGAACATCATTCTTCTTAGGGGGAGAAACAAGCCTAGATCTCAAATTATACCCTTCCCGATCATCTACCTGATACGGAGATTCTTCCATGATCTGCTCATTCATGAGGGCTTCCTCATAGTCTGCTTGTCTCAGGAAGGAGTAATCAACTTCATCCTCCATGCAGTTGATGTTGTCTTCTGCCTCTCCTTCTTCTTGAGTGAAGTCCGGTTCTTCTTCTAGTACATCATTCTGAAAAGGAGCTCTGATTCTTTGATCCTCGCCTTGATTCTTATCCCTTTGAAGGATTTGAGATGGGGGGTTATATTTTCTGTAAGGGAAAAAATTAGGGTTTTTGGGAGTCAAATCATTTGGCCCTTTACCCCTCATAGGCATTTTCCCTTGATTTTTCAACATGGACATTTCAGCAATCAAACTATCCAACATTTTGGCCATCTTGTCAATTTTGTTCTCTGATGAAGAAGCCCCAAGAGGATCTATGGGCTGCTTCTTCCTGTCTATCTTTACCTTGACCTTCTGAGATGCAATGAAGTTGGATTCTACCTCTAGGGAAGAATCCCGCATGAGTGACAAGGAAGCATATCTTCTTTCTTTGAGTAGAAGGCAGAACTCAGATTCAAAGGCATTGGCATAAGTGATCTTGGCTAAGGTGTCAGTGGGCTTGATCTTAGCAGGGATCTTGCTGAACATCTTGTTAAGTATTTTGGTGAAGTTAGAAATAGACTCACCATTCTCCCTCTTTAGATTTCTAAACTCAGTGATATAATAAAGGTGGTCTCTTCTCTCCCCCCAGTGTTTCAAAAATGTGTCATCTAGGGCTTCAATGCCTACTATTGATCCACCAGGCATCTCTTTGAACCACTTCCTAGCCTGACCATCTAGGATTTGCACAAAAACCCTAGTCCACACATCTTATTTTTCTATGTTTATGTTCTCAGCACAAATGTAGAATGCTTCTAGGTGTTCTTTAGCTGTGAAATCTCTTTCTCCAGTAAATTTAGGCACGTATTTGAGATAGTCTCCAGTAGGCATGGCCGAGAGGGGGTTAGGTAAATTCAGCGGGGCATACCTAGCTACTAGGATCCTTTTGATTTTGGTCCGAAGGGGAAGCCATGTTGGAAATGGGTATGGAAAGGGTAGTAGAAGGTACTACTGGTGTAGGTGGTAGCCGAGAGAGTGCTTGTGGTAAATTTATCTTAGTGGAGTTTCCAGGGATTGGATCTTCACAAGCAGCAGTGCTGGAAGATCCCTCAACCCTAAAATTTTCTGATGTATTTATAAATTCATGAGAATTATATGTTTTAGCAGAAGAAATAATAAAAGGAATATCTCTTGAAATACCTGATGTATCTTCCTTTGCAGCATTGGAGGTCTACCTTAGTGAAGCCCTAGCTCTTCTTAGAATCTCTTCTGGATATGAAACAGGTGTTACTGGTGGCCCTTGAGGGTTTTCTCTAGTACTTGGTCTTCTTAAAGCCACATTGTTTCAATGGAGTCTCCATATAGATGATTATAACCAGAATAGTGTCCAAACTTTGTCTATCATCAAAGTAGGATCTATGTCGTCTCCTAGGGAAGCTGAGCTTCAGTATCCTCTTCCCAGCAATGGCGCCAATTTGTTATCACTCCAGGAAACTCCTCTAGGTTACATCTTGAGGATGCCTAGTAACTTAAATGTTTTTATGGTTTTTCTAACTAGATCAAGTTAGGTGACCTACAGGACCTCACACTCTCAAGACATGCATGAAACTCAATCAAGGATAAGGCTTCTAACTACCACTAATCATAAAACAGTTATATATAAATGGCTAATCATAACAAGGAAAGTACTTGAAATTCAAATCATCAACATGCATATAGGATGATAGCTATCAGACATCAAATAACATGAATAAACCTAAACAACACATTCAAGCATAAGCACAGAATAGACAAGAAATGGAAGCTGAACATATGGAAGAAAAATAGCTTATATTAGGTCATCAGCAATATGAGAAGCTTGATAATAGTAATGGTCAAAAGGTCCCCGAAGTCGAACCCTTCCTTCAAAATAAGTCTTAGGCTTTATAGCCTTTACAAAAATATGCAGATCCTCAAAAATTGGATCTGTTTTACTAAAAATAGATAAAATAAATGTTTTTTGCAAAATTAGGCCAGAAACCCTAATTTAACTACTAGTCTATCTAACTCTAACACTTGTTCACTCGTTGAAATATTTTATGACTGCAGTGAGTACTGAAGTAGAGCTGTAACCTGTGCTCTGATAGATAAGCTACTATTGGTTTAAACAGGTGGGGTTTGTGAACCTTTCCTCCTATATATATCCTTTAAACTAGAACATGCCTTCTCTGATGGTGTTCTTCAGCAACTTTCATCTTTACACTTCATCCCTAAGCTATTTATATTTTCCCAAACTGGTATTTTGTGCCAAAATATGATTCTACGCCTCTTTTTTCTTTCGATGGTTAAGGAATCAAAATCTCGAGTCTGTTAGATGCCGAAATCTCTACTTTCGGTGGCTAATGAATCGCTTTAGCATTTGCCTAAGCCACCAAAACCCCTGTTTTTGAAAAATTGTAATCAACCTCCCAAATCATCCTTTTTAGCTTTGTTGTTGATCTTTTGGCACTTCTTCAGCTCGCCCAATGTTTGGAAAATCAACAGCATCCTGGACTGCCTCTGGATTCTGAAGGCTTACTGTTGCTTCAGCCAGGGTTTCTAATGCAAAGTGAATCTGAGAGTTAGGGTTTGATCTAGAATTCTTCACTTGTAGCCTCAAAATCCTGATCATCTTGTACATCTTGGTGTTGTCCTACATGTATTTGATATTTCTCCTTTTCAACATGACATACATCCCTCTCATCTCTAGGACAGAATTGTTCAACTCCTTATTCCTCTTGGTTAACATGGCATTATTCCTCTTTATCTCTCCCTCTAAAACTTCCAGTTCATATAATTTCCTCAACAACTGGTTGACTCTTTGTGACCTGGGCTTGCTAGAGGAAGCCTTTTCCACTAGTTCACCTTGGTCTTTTGGTGTGGGTGATGGAAGTTCTTCATTTTCTGCTACAACCTGCTCTAGTAGGTTATCCCCTTCCTCCTTTCTTCTTCTGAGCCGGAGTAGGGAAAGTTCAGAATGTTTTCATTTTGTGCTAGTATTTCCTTGTCCTTTTCACTGAATTCTAGGTTTCTTTTAGTCTCCTTGGTTTTAGAAGGGGAAGAAGGCCGATCTTCTTTTGCTGGTGAGATAGCCCTTCTTTTTATCTTTTCACTCCTGGGGGTGGTGGATTTCTTTGAAGGAGACTTTCCTTTGTCTTCTGGTTGTAGGCCTATTTAAAACTCATTCCACAACAAAAAATGTTCCCATGCTATGTTTCTCCTCTGCAACAATTATTGGACAATGAGTTGTATGAGGCCATGGTGAGACAACCTTCCTGCAATTTTGCTGGGCTAGGCCTTGACCTGGTGTGCCATTTTTGTTAAGCTCTTGTGGAGGTATAAAGGTAAATTTAAAGGGCTTCTTCTTGTAAAATGGTTCATCAGTTTGAAGTGATATATCATTTCCCTATTCTATCTACCTTCATAGGTTATATACACCAAAATTGCTTTCAGTAATTGCTGCCATCTCTCTTCTATCCAGGTGGATGGAACACTTCTCTTCCATACCACATTTCTGTGTTCAGGTTTTAGATAGGATCTGAACTCCACATTTTTAGTAATGGTAGTCTTAAACCACTTCTCCCCAGTTCTTGGGGGTTCTGTCACCTCTGCAATTAGGGTTTCATCCACTAGGAACTCCTCCTTTCCTATCAGCGCCTTGGATCCATCAAAAGAAAGGGAAAATGCCTCTGCAATTTTTTGGTGTGACCCTTGAACTTTCTTACAAAACTTGTAGCAGCCTGCATCTCTGAAGAATTGGTAGACTTTCGGATGTGAGTTAAGATAGATAATGTCTCCCAGTTCCTGTTTGAGGGAAGGTCCTCCTTTGTTCATCTCTAAGATTTTCTCCTTAGTATCCTGCAAGAAAAACCAAAATTCAAACTCTGTAAAGGAATTTAGCGTGCTGGTTTCAGGGGGTGTCCTTGAGCAGTCAGTATGCATGCAAAAAATGAGGAATGTACTGGGGCTGTGGTGCTGATTTTGAGGGATTAACCACTTGATAGGTATTTGAATGATATGATGGATAATTCTGGTGATATCCACAAGATGGCAAAATTTGTAATCGTTTTTAATTTTAACTTGGTATTCAGTGGAGGTTTACTGCAGTCATGGGACAGATGGAGGGTAGATTAGGTTTTGATTCCCATAAGTGAGGTCAGATCAATATTGACTTCTTTAATAATCAACTTATGCCTTACTGTAGTTTCCTCATCCTTTCGGTGGTTAATCATGATAAATCATGACCTGTCTTGTGCTGACGAGTTTGATTTGATGGACATGTAACGGTTTTCTCTTTTCTGCCTTTTTGGTGGTTAAGAGTATCTAGGGTTTAGTTCACTAGCTGTAAAAAGCTGATATTTCGGTGGCTAATGAACTGTCGACATGTTCTCCCAAGCCACCGAGAAATTTCTTTCCAAAAAAACATGTGTAACGAGCTTTCGATGGTTTAATATCTTTTCAGATCTCATCGTTTAGCTGCCAAAAGGCAGGCCTTTCGGTGGCTAATGAACTATTTGAAAGTTCGCCCAAGCCACCGAAAGTTCCCCTTTCCAAAACATATTTCATTTGCTTTCGGTGGTTAATGTATTCCTGAAAACACTCGCTAAGCTGCTGAAACCAAGGCTTTTCAGTGGCTAATCAGCTGTTGGAAAGCTCTCCTAAGACACCGAAAGTCCTTTTCCCAAAAAATTGTAAAGAACATGATGAGCAGGATTTCGATGGATAACATGGTCCTGCGTTAAACTATTAGTTACCAAAATCTAGGCTTTTCGGTGGCTAATGAGTTGTTGAAAATATTTCCTAAGCCATCGAAAGCCAAAAATTTCAAATTTATTAAATACCAGAACATCAGATATCCCAACTTTGTTAGTTACCCCAATATCTTTTATAATATGACTTGAGATCTTCATCCTATCAAAAAATAAATTGTCTGAGTGAACTCATTGAAAATAAATTTATTTTAGGAGATAACACAAGGGCTTCCATCAACAATCCAATCACTGCATGATATTATGCGATATTGTTGGTGGAGGGACCCAAACAAGTACCCCCTAAACTCACCAGATGACCTGTAGGAGAGTACAACACCCAAGCTGCTGATGCAAGATTCAAGATGTAATGATTAACACCATCCACAAAATGAATAAAGGTGTTCATATGTCCATTAAACATAAGACTTACGTAAGTGGGGTTGTGAAAAACACATCTTATATCACACAAAAACCACACTTTTTAAAGAAACACACAACACTCTATAAACAATATTTACAATAAATATATGCTAGATGATGTAGGCATAGTATCTTTTGAGGTAGAGACTGTTGTGGGGCTCTCCAAAGTGTATCCTATCATAATCCATTAACCCATATGCGCCTTTCTGTAAAACACAACTGATAACATAAGGCCCATGCCACATAGACTCTAGTTTCCTTGCCCCCAAATTATTGTGTTTCTAGTCATAGGTCAAGACCATGTATCCTTCATTAAAATAGAGGGCTTGAACAGATCTGTCGCATTGGGATTTCATTTGTCTTTTGTGTGCCTCATTTGCTAAGGAAACATCACGGTGAGTTTCGTCAAGCTTGTTTAAGTATAGGAAACATTCTTCTTCTAGGGTGGTATTGGGAAAAAGTTCTACAATGAGCTTCAGAGAAGGAATCTCACACTCTATTGGAAGAGTGTCCTCTAGTCCATACACCAATTGAAATGGTGTAAAACTAGTGGAAGTTTTAACAGTAGTCCTATAGGCCCAAAGTGCAGAAAAAAGTTGCGAATGACAATTAGACTTAGCCTGCCCTCCCATTTGTTGAAGAATAGTTTTTAATACTTTATTAATTGCTTCAACCTGGACATTGGCCTATAGATAGTAAGGTGTAGAGTTATCATGACGAAACCCTAATTTTTCACTTAATTCTTCCATAATCTTGTTTTGTAAATGTGACCCATGATTGGTCACAATGGCCCTAGGAATCCCGAATCTGGCAATAATATGGTTAAAAAGAAAAAGAGAAGTCGTCTTTCCATCTTCAGCGTATATGGGCATAGCCTCGGCCCATTTAGTGGAGTAATCCACAACCATAATAATGTATCCATGCCCCCTGACTGAGGTTGGTCTACAATGTACGAAGTCCATGCCCCATTTTGCAAAGGGACCAATTGCTATGAAAGGATGTAGCGGAGCTGGGTTGGTTTTCTTTTTGGATGTGAATAGTTGACAAGGTGGGCATTTTTTGAGAGTTTCAATACAATCCTGTAAGAATGAGGGCGAAAAATACCTAGCACACAAAATATTTTGGGTAATAGCCAATGTAGAGAGGTGATTTCTATAATGTCCCTGACCCTCTGACCGGCAAAGAGGACGCTACCAAACCATCAAATAGACCGGGCAACTAGCCCCATGAACATGAACATACATAAAATGCTTAAAACATAAAAAATACTAAGATGCATAATCATACATATATTCAATGGAAGCAAAACAACATTCATTCATACACATGTTCATCATAGTTCATTAACAGTGAACATAATTGCAGGCAAGAAATAGGCAAGGATACTTATCTCATAAAAAACTTGTCCCGCAACTAGCTACGTCGCTACAACATTCCACCCAATCATAGTCCAGGGTGCTCATCAATCTCTCAGCAACACTGCCACCCCCGAGCTGGGCATGATTCCCCAAGGAATAAGGGACTAACCAGGCTTACACATAGCCAAGGTACACAAATCGGCCAATCCCACATAGTAGGGCTTATCAGGCTATCAAGGAGCTGGGAGAAGCTAAATGCTAAGCTTGTGATATCATGGAAGAGCTAAGGACACCTACACCAGAGCTATCCTGACCTCTAAGACACCCACACACACCCAACACCAGGAATCAGTCCCTTCTCTGCTTCACAGTCCCTCAGGCCCTGACTTCCCTTGCCAGTGCTCTTCTGGGGTTGTGGAGAAGAAAGCCAACCATCTAACTCTGTATGTGTGGCTCCCAAACCTAGGTTTCTCAAGAATACCCAGCCTTCAATCCCACTCCACATAGTCTAAAGACCAACCACTGCATGCATGCAACAAAACAAGCACTTCATAGCTTGGATAGGGGAAGACAATCCCTGAGTCGTTCTTGGCCCTATCATGGCCAAAACGACTCCCCAACAACCTACAACAGATACCACTCTATAACGGGGAAAACAAAGTCAACAAAACATGGATGAGGCCATAGCCCTCGGTTCAACAATGAGGTGTTTGGACAGTACACAGTCCAATCTCACAGTAAAAACCACTGAAACATTTCATAGTCCGACAATGGGAAAAGGGAAATCGATTCTTTGCACATTCCATAGGAAAACATACCTCGACCCCCATTCAGTGCGTGAGACAAAAAATCCGGTGTCCCTGCGTGAGAAATGAATAGCCAAAACGATGGATAGTTTTCCCAAATGGTGCATGAAGGGGAGAAGACTGGAGAGAGTGGGAGCATGGCAGTGTTTTCTATTGGTTTCCTTTTCCCCACGTGAATGGAATGACCCAGCTAGAGGAGGGTGCATATGGATAGGCCTACCACCCACCACTAGTCATCAAATAGCTACCCTCAACTAACAATAGTTTAGTGGCTGACACATGGCTGTCATGGGTTAGACAATCCCCCCCTTAACCTTAGGAAATCATGACCTTTTCATTTAACGTTGCATCATCGTAGCTAACTGTAGGTTTATTTTAATTGAGGTGCATATTTACATGATGCCAAACTATAATGTGCCGGATAGCACGATATACCATCGACAACGATTCCAATTGCCGAAACATACACAGCCAAATCGATGGCGGGGCTTTTGCTTTTAGCTCCACACCACGATTAATTACAAAATATACATCATTTATCTTTAAATGCAAATGGGGTCAAAGCCGGGGTATTACAATCCCCCCCCCCTTGGAATAACACCGTCCTCGGTGTTCCAATACATATACAATTTGCACATCAAATTTCAAAATTTTGTAGATCTGTCCCACGTTCAATTATTTACTTGAACTTTTAGGACCAAACCCCTCGGCTTCCATGAGCTTCTCTTGCTGGTTTTCATCTTTCAGCTCATCCCCAAGTCTAGGAACTTTTCTGTATCTTGAGCATCTCTCCAATATTTTCTTGGGTCTTGGCAATTGTTTGAAGAAGACTTCCAACCAAGTCCAACAACTTTTGGTCTGCTGCCATGATCAATGTGCACTACTGTATTTCACTTTTCTCACCTGTGAAATGCACCATTGAAATTCTATTAGACCAAGCATAATATAGGCATTAAAATCAGTCAATTAATTGCCCAATTGGCATGACAGTCCAAGTCTCATCAAGGAGACTTTCATATTTTTCATGCCTTCCCAACAGGCACATGAGCTCATTCATGTCCATTCTTGGGCATGGATTTAACTATTCCAGCATTCATAGTTATTTTAAGCAAATAAACACATTCTATTTTCAGCCATACATGCATTCAACAATCTTTTTTTTTCACAATGCATAAGTATATATATATATAAATAAAAAGGCAAGAGAGAGCAGCAAGAGTTTTTTTCCCTCTTTGTCTTGTTCCACCTTGGAACCCACACCACCGCTATGGCTTTTCATGCTCTCAGCCTCTTTCACTTCACTGTGAATGCTGGACCAATCCCTCTTGGTCATGACACTTAGTGTCTCTGGTCTATTTCAGACCTCTCAACCATGGAGCCTCCCCACATGGTTTGTCTCGGCTGCTAGGAACTTCACAGTCTCACTAGAACCTTTTTCATTACTGCTCATTCTGAGCTCTTTAGGACAGTCACATTTCCACATGCACCCCTAGGATGCTCTCATAGTCCTCGCTTCTGGCGATACCTATATTCAAACATTGAATAAATTCACATGTTTAGTTTATTCTCATCAGTTTTTATCTCTTAAACAAGAGATTAAAACATCATAACCAAATCATATACACATGTATATTCATAAGCAAGAAATTGCAAAATAATTCAATACTTATCTGTATTGTGCGTTACCTTGTTGGTCCACAGGATCTTTCTTTGATTTGCAAGCCTTAGGATCACCTATGGACTTGGATGTTAGGCCAACACGCATGATTCTTTACAACATCCTTCTCTCTCTCTCTCTCTCTATATATATATATATATATCAGGCACAGTCAAGCCAATCTCCAGTTGGGTTTATCAAACCATCCAGCCAAGCCAATATACAATTGGTTTTATCAGGCTGCTGCTAATCAAGCCAATACACTACTGGGTTTATCAAGCTACTTAGCCAAGCCAACTAATAGTTGGGTTTATCAGACTATCCAACCAAGCCAATATACAATTGGGTTTATCAGGCTGCAACCAATCAAGCCAACACACTGCTGGGTTTATCAGGCTACTCAGCCAATCTAGCTAACAGTTTGGTTTATCAGACTACAGGTAGTCAAGCCAACACTGTAACGTTTCCACAATTCCCACAACATCAAATAATTACACAGTTAAGCCAACCTTCAGTTGGGTTTATTAGACCGTCAACAATTCACCTGCACTTATATCAAAAATACACTTATATAACCAATGCACTTATATCAACAACCAATCAACCAAGCCAACATAGTTGGGTTTATCAGGACATCAACAATAACACATGCACTTATATCAACAACCAATCAGCCAAGCCAACGCAATTGGGTTTATTAGGCCATCAACAATAACACATGCACTTATATCAACAATAAACGACCATTTCCAGGTTTCATTTCCAGTAGTGATCTCTAATTCCACTACCCCATACAACACAAGAAGCCACCCCCTTCTCTACTCTCCAGTCCCTTGGGAATGTCTCCTTCTCTGTGCTCTTCAGTAGGAGGTAGGATGAGCCCAAGCCATAGTCCATTTAGTGTGCAACACCAGATTGCATCTGTTTAGCCTGACAACACAAATGATATAAGCAACTCATCAATGTTATTGTTCTACAACTGAAATCACATTTCATATCATTCACTATCAAGTATTGAGACACTAGGAGTGCGTCCACCCCCTAGGGTGTAATCAATATTAAAAACCCTTTCATGATTTGACATCGAGAAAGTGTGCACCCCTTTCCGATGTGAACCATGTAGGCCCTATTCATACTCAAGCAATCTGCCATAATGGAAATAAAATTGAAACATGCTCTGCATATTGAATTTAACAATTTGACATGCATATTCTTAGCTAGGGTCAGAGAACACTTATTCATTTGCTGAGGCAGTATTCCTTCATTAAGGAGGAATGGGGGCTCCCTTCTCTGAGTTGACAGTCCCTTGGTTTTCCATCCCAACTCCTTTTTACATTTCATATTCGCACATGTCTTACTGACATAATCCATACCATCTCACTCATGTTGCTTACCAAACATGTAGTGCAGATGAGACATTTCCAAAATGTCCAATGGAGTTTCACCCAAAACCCATTTCCAAGATAGGGGAAAACCTTCCCATGAAGTTTGGCTCCTGCAAGCCATCACACATGATCTTCCTGCAGTGTGTACCCTTGGTACATTAATCAAATAGCCAAACATTCAATCATTATCTGATAATACAATCCAAATTTGATTGTTCCATAACCAAGCAATGACATTAGTAATTAAATTCAATGATAATTTACAACTCTGTTTACTACAAAAATTGATTTGCTTGGCATTGAGGTGATCCTCAATTGTGGGTCTCTTGTAAGCAGCACCACTATGCCCATCATAATTTTATGCTTACTAGCATAACATCAATACCCACTTACAATGCGTCCTCCTGACACAGTCTTATGCAAGCCAATAGTGATTAGTAGTTGTCAGCAATTTCTCAAATCTAAAATTTACAAATTCAAATTGACAACTCATTCTGCATACAGGCTATTTTCACAGCCATGAGACTCTCCTCATAAGGTTTGGCTCTTTCACATGGTAGATTCCAGCCTTTGTCATGGTCTCACTCACATTGCCATGCTCCAAACAATCTAGCCGAACCTTGAATTCACTTCAATCAGCCAAACACTTAGTAAGTATTGAAGCATATAACTTTTTCATTGCTGCAACAATCATTGAAGCATTTTCAGAATTTATAAAATTCGAACACTTCCAGCTGTTAATCACATCAATATTACCAAAACTCATTTACTTCACGCAATCATTATCATACTTTAAATTACAGGGTACAATCCCCTCATTTATGTAATTTAAATGAAAGGTGTAGATACTTCTTACTTCACAAGCGTATCATTTGTACCACCTTTCCCTTCCATAGAGAATTTTCGGCAGCCAATTGATCATGACTACCCTCTTCATGCACTTATTATCTTGCATTCACATCAGCTCTTGAAATGGTTCCATAATTGTCATCAATTCATCATTTCAGCCATTAGTTATTCATAATGACACATGCACTATCTCTATGCATTCATGCGATGCATCACAACATTTGCACCCATACTTATGTATGCATATCTATAACATTTACTCATACGTTTCATATGCATCCATTCAATGCATAACTACAAGATTTATAAAATATTTTAATGCATACCCCCTCAATGATACCTTGCATTGATTCAAGAATACTATGCATTCAAACATACCATGCATGGCCCAACCATTACTACTTCATATAGGATGCATGAATATAATTAAGATTATCAGTGCTTACTTTCCTTGGGCTACTAAGCTCATAACAACATAATACAGGGATGACACATTTCTCTATGAATGCAGTATAAATTCAAATACCCACATGGTATGAGACCTCTTGCTTTTACCACTCCATGCAATTGTCAGAATTAAACTCTTACCTTCATGGGTCCTACTTACACCCTTGACATTACCAGTTTGGTTGGTCCTTTGTAGGAGATTGCAGAATTTGCTCACCAACTTTTGATTATGGACTTGTTTCCTTATCCCTTTCTCCAGAGGGTTACTAGTCACCTTCATTATCATCATCAACATATTCAGCCATGTCCATGTTGTCGTTGGTTTTTCCACTAATGCCAACACCAATGCAATAACTATTATTAGTGGTTTATTATAAATTTATAATCCTCAATATCCTATGCATGCAAAGCATATCCTCATACATTTCAAGTATAAAACTTATAAAAGGTAGTTACAATCAACAAGATAGGGTTTAAGGGAAACTTCCCTTTTTAAGTCCCTCATCCTTGCATGGAACTCCTCTTCCACACAACAACTGGTTTGACTTCATGGTCTTGCTACCTCTAGGCGTGCAATTCCCTAGAGTTGTCTATATTGACAGCAACACATTTATATTTCAAGCAATCACTATCACTTTGCTGCTCCATACTCAGATTCTGGTGACTTTCCCTTGTTCTCAACTAGATAAGCTTTCCAACGCCTACCCACATGCTTCATTCTGACCTCGGGTGTAAAAACCACACTACTTCTAGAATGATGGCAAACATACAACTGTATTTTGGTCAAGAATGCTAACTTCAGTCACCTAGGGTTTTCTCCCTTTTCATCCCTATGACCACTGACAGTCTACTGAATCTGCTGAAAACCTACTGAAAGATAGTTGAAAACTGCTTGAAAAATTACTGAGAAGTTCCTTTGAAAAACCCAAATCTCCTTTGGAAATTTATAAAACAACAACTATGCTAAAACACATAATTTTATCTATCTCTTGTTCATCTCTATAATCCACTGATAATCTGCTGAAAACCTGCTGGAAGACAGTCGAAAACTGCAGGAAAAACTACTGAGAAATTCCTTCGAAAAATCCAAATTCCTTAGGCCTAATCGGACCTTCTTCCAACTATTTTTCCAACATTTCAGTGGTCAAACGAACTACCCTTCCGATCTGCATTGGCGAGAAAATTAACTGTTCATTGGTGGTCTGTTTGCTTACTCCTTTCCAACATTTTGATGGGTAAAACGACTAGACTTCCAATTTGCATCGGCGAGGAAACCAACTGTTGATCGGGTGCACAGTCATTTGAGCAGCTGCAACGGCGGAAAAAGATCTTTCTACAGTTTTCGTGGTAAACCGGCTGAGCTTCCAATCGATGATATGATTGTTAACAAATTTTTGATGCTTTTATACTGCTCAAAATTTTCTTCCAATCAGGTCTCTTCCCTGCTAACTCCCTGGTGTTTCGGTGGCTGAAACTTCTAAATTCTTTCGCTGTATCAGCGAGTCACTCGTCTATTTTATTCCGCCGTGTCGGCCCTGTCGTGGTCTACTATTCCAAGTCTTATCAGCGATAGCATAGACTAACTTTTTGCATTGATAGTCAGGTGCCCTACGCATCGAACGGTTAGTCATCAATATTTCCGCAACGACAGACCACAATCTCCCCAAGTCTTCCGTAGCCACAAGTCTATTGGCGATTGGAACCCCTAGAAGCTGTGGCATCAATGCTCAGACGCATTCCTCATTGGCTGGTTAGTCCATTCAACCTTTGCAATGGCAAACATTCAACCAAAAACTTTACCCGATGTAGCTCATCGACGAATGAATCATCTAAGCATCGGTGATGTGATCAACTAACCATTGCCGATGGCCGATGACTCTAGGACTTAGAAAATTTTTCAAGTTTTTCTCCCTCTTCCTTTCCTAACTTCATCGGCTCAACCATCCTTTATTCTCCACTGATATGTTTCTTATCTATCGACAAAAACTTCCTCTATCCATCGCCGGTCAAACAACTGTTTGTCGCCGCTGCCCGGAGCTACTGTTTACTAACACCTTGGCATCGGCGACTGGAAGGACTAGTGCATCGGCGAGATAGTTGAATAAGCAGCTGCAATGACAGCATGTGAATTGTTAACCCCTTTTGATGTTCATCGATGACATCATTAACTAACATGCTCCGATGGTCGATGAAGTCGACACTTAGAAGAATTTTCAGAAATTCTGTGCCATCGGTGATCGGAGGCACTACCCGTCAGAGGCATAGTGGTCTAGCCATCCGCAACGGCGGCGGTCAATCAGCTAAGCATCAATGATCCATTCGTCTAAGTGTCCCGATGTGCCGACGACCAAACACTTAAAAATTTTCTGAAATTTTCATTCGCAGTTTTCTGTCGCATTGGCCGTCGGATCAACTATCCATCGGGTGGCCTTCCCATGAAGTGCTCCGATGGGTCGGTAGTTCTGGCACTTAGAAAATTTTGTGAATTTTCTTGTCTTCAATTTTTTGATTGCTGCTGGGCAGAAGGTAACCTTCCTCTGTTATCTAATCTGTCATGGCCCATTCAATCCCATACTGCAACCAAAGCTTTGATACCACTCTGTAACATCCCCGACCCTCTGACCAGTGAAGAGGACGTTACCAAACGATCAAACAGACCAGGAAACTAGCCCCATGAACATGAACATACATAAAATGCTTAAAACATCAAAAATACTAAGATGCATAATCATACATATATTCAGCGGAAGCAAAACAACATTCATTCATACACATGTTCATCATAGTTCATTAATAGTAAACATAATTGCAGGCAAGAAATAGGCAAGGATACTTATCTCATAAAGAACTTGTCCCTCAACCAGCTACGTCGCTACAACATTCCACCCAACCATAGGCTAGCGTGCTCATCAATCTCTCAGCAACACTGCCACCCCCAAGTTGGGCATGATTCCCCAAGGAATAAGGGACTAAGCACACATAGCCAAGGTACACAAATCAACCAAGCCCATGCAATAGGGCTTATCAGGCTATCAAGGAGCTGGGAGAAGCTAAATGGTAAGATGGTGAGATCATGGAAGAGCTAAGGATGCCTACACTAGAGCTATCCTGAACTCTAAGACACCCACACACACCCAACACTAGGAATCAGTCCCTTCTCTGCTTCACAGTCCCTCAGGCCTTGACTTCCCTTGCTAGTGCTCTTCCGGGGTTGTGGAGAAGAAATCTAGCCATCTAACTCTGTCTATGTGGCTCCCAAAATTAGGTTTCCCAAGCATACCCAGCCTTTAATCACACTCCACACAGTCTGAAGACCAACCACTGCATGCATGCAACAAAAAGGCACTTCACAGCTTGGACAGGGGAAGACAATCCCTGAGTTGTTCTTGGCCCTATCATGGCCAAAATGACTCCCCAACAAACTACAGTAGATACCACTCTGTAAAGGGGAAAACATAGTCAAAAAAACATGGATGAGGCCACATCCAATGATCCACAAAGAAACCACAGCCCCCGGTTCAACAATGAGGTGTCTGGACAGTACACAGTCCGAGCTCACAGTAAAAACTACTGAAACATTTCGCAGTTCGACAATGGGAAAAGGGAAATCGATTCTCTACACATGCCAGAGGAAAACATACGCCGACCCCCAATCAGTGCATGAGACAAAAAATCCAGTGTCCCTACATGAGAAATGAACAGCCAAAACGATGGATAGTTTTCCCAAACGGTGCATGAAGGGGAGCAGACTGGAGAGAGTGGGAGCATGGCAGCATTTTCTGTTGGTTTCCTTTTTCCCACATGAATGGAACAACCCAGATGGAGGAGGGTGCGTGTGGACAGGCCTTCCATCCACCACTACTCAGTAAATAACTGCCCTCAAGTAACAGTAGTTTAGTGGCTGACACATGGCTTTTCCCCAATGGATCTCACGGATTAGACAATCCCCCCTTTAACCTTAGGAAATCATGCCCTTTTCATTTAACGTTGCACCATCGTAGCTGGCTGTAGGTTTATTTTAATTGAGGTGCATATTTACATGATGCCAAACTATAATGTGGTAGATAGTACGATATACCATCGGTAACAATCCCAATTTCCAAAACATAGACAGCTAAATCGATGGTGGGGATTTTTCCTTTAGCTCCACACCACGATTAATTACAAAATATACATCATGTATCTTTAAATGCAAATGGGGTCAAAGCCGGGGTATTACAACTGCCACAAGATCCATAGTAGCAATAATTTAAAACGATCTCATCTTCTTCATGAGTGAGACATCGTCGTAATATGGAGTCAATTCCACGACGGTATAAAGTATAATTAATAATGAGATAATACTTGTCTTGGTGGTAGATGCGACAGTGCTCATCACAAGTTGCATCAGGATGATATCATTGTGTCTGGACATAGAGAATGAGATATCCATACCAGGGGTCAGTCATATTAATGAAAACAAAAATTCAATAGGTAATGAATCAATAGGCTCTATTCCCTTAGTAATACAGAGAAGTTCACAGATAATCTCAACGAAGACAAGGGATTTCTTAGAACTAGTTTTTGCAAATTCCAACTCAAACTCCTGCAGAAGGAAAATCCAGTGTGAGTATTTTCATCCAAGTACTTGACGAGTCAAGATATAATACATGGGGTAAGAATCCGTGTAAATTGTTGTTGTATGGAGCAAAATTTAATGAGGAAACTTCTGGACCATGTTGACCATAGCCAGATTAATTTTCTGCACATGTGAATAGTAGGTTTTTTATTCTAAAAGACTCTTACTTACGTAATCTATCACATGTTCTTAATCGTTTTCGTCAGTATGGACTAAGACCATACAAATATTTGAAAGGGATGCAGCCACATACAGGGAATAATCCTTTACATAATCTGGTGGTTACAGCACAGGTGCATGCATAAGAGCATGTTTGAGGTTGTTGAATGCGTGCTGCACCAAGTCATCCCAAACAAAGGGGGTATCCTTTTTCAATAATTGCATGAAATCGTGTGTCTTTTTAGCAAAATTGCAGACAAAATGACGTAAAAAGTTTTCCTTCCCTTTCAAACTTTGGATTTTGGTAACATTGGTGGGGGAAGCTAGAGCCAGGATAGCTTCAATTTTCAGAGGGTCGATACAAATGCCATCCTTGGACACAATAAAGCCAAGCATTCGGCCGGTCTCAACATAGAAAACACACTTATGTATATTTTATTGAACGTTAAAATAGTGACATCTGATAAAAATGGCTCTTAGATGATCAACATAGTGATCCCGCTGCTTCAAATGAGCAGGAAGGTCATCAATATAAGGTTTCACAATGTGTTTAATGTCGTGGAAATCATATGACATGCTGCGTTGAAATGTAGCACCAACATTTTTCAAGCCAAAAGGGAGTTTTTTAAAGGAAAAGGTCCCCTATTGGAAAATGAAAGTAGTCTTGTGTTTATCTGATGAGAGTATCTTGATCTGATTATAGCCAGAGAAACCATCCATAAATGAAAAGATGACACTCCTGACACAATTGTCGATAATTTGATCGATGCACGGGGTTGGGAATTTGTCCTTAGGACAAGCCCAATTCAAATCCCGAAAATAAATGAAAACCCTAATATTACCCTACTTTTTATTAACAGGAACTATGTTGGACACCCACTTAGTCAAGGGCACAAGGTAAATGAAACCATCCCTAACAAGTTTTTCAACTTCTTCCTTAATGGCTGCTGCTTTCCTCGGATGGACCTGAGCTAACTTTTGTCGAACTAGCTTTGCACCAAGGTAGGTTTTAATCTCATGAACTACTATAGAGGGATCTATCCATGGCATTTCTTCATACGTCCAAGCAAAAATGTCTTTGAATTCCTTAAATAAGGTCGTATAAGACTATATCTCTGAAGGTGAAGAGTTCTAGTCTATCTGGATGTTCTATGAAATACGAGGTTTCATTGATATATCAACTGGAATGGTTTGGTAATATTAAACAAATTACCCTCAAATTCGACATCACGAGTGAGAATCAGAGACTAAGGATCACTGACTATATCAGAATAAACTGTTGATGCAAAATTTTCTTCTATCACATGGCAAGGGGGAAGGAAAGACGACCGATGGTGATGATATTTCCAAGGCATATCATCTAGGGACATAACTTCCATGAGGGATTCATCAGAGGGGAGTGTATGCGAAAAATAATCTAGAGACGGGGAGGGGGGTTCTATCCAATATGGTAGGTGATAAGGATATGAAGCCACCAACAAATGATTGTTCATGGTTAGGTCACTAGTGGTTTGAATAGCATGGTACATTTCCTCAAAAGGACTCATTGGTGTTGATTCAACAATGGAATTTCCTTTATCTATAGTAGAAGTAGAAATCATGTTCATGGATGCGGACTACAAAACAAGAGGAGGATTTGATAACAAAAATATTCCCATGAGCGAAGAATATTTGATGAGACCTACTCCATTGTTTTGATATTGCGGGGTCATCAAAAGTGGAACAATGTTTACATTATTCGAGGTGGCATTCGATGAACATAAATCTAATTGATCAATTGTAACAATCTTCCCTTGCAATGGGAACTGACTTATCAAAAAACTAGATGAAGCAACAACTTGCATAGCATAAAACCAGTTGCGACCTAGGAGAAGATTGTNAGGAAATTGGCCCCCCCCCCCCCAGTTCTATCTAGAGAGAGGGAAGAAATCTGCGACCATCAAAGGCCTTTAGTGTCATGGGTGAATGATTAATTTCAGGAGAACCAATGGCTCTCTAACAAGACAAATACATGATCGAAGTGGAGTATCCCTCATCCAATACGGTAGGAAGGATGGTATTTCCAATATATTTTGTGGAAAACTGGAAAGCCAACTGATGTGAGATCCTAGTTTTAAAATCATCCAACTTGAAAATGATAATGTTGTTATTTTCAGTATCCAAAGCTCCAAGTGCTGTTAGCAAATTCTTTCACTGTGTAGGACATGTTTGGAGTACCTCAAGAGATGACATAGCACAGGGTTCTTGGGCCATATATTCTACTATATTATAGTATTGGGACGCATGTGCGTTAGGATTAAGAGTGGAATTTCGAAGTGTACTCTTAGGTGGGGTGGAAACTGAAGGTTTTTCAGATAGAACACCATTAATTTTCTTTTCTGGAGGGGGGTCATAAGTTTGGGATCTTAGGTTAAGGTGAACCATTTCACTTGACATCATTTTGAATTCATCGATGGAAGATGAAGAAGGCCCATGCAAGGATTGATGATCAATCAATTGTTTTCGGGTGGGGAAAGGGTCTGTAAGAACTTCCGGGGTGGGTGAGTTTTTTAAAAAATTGCTAACTTCCTCTCAATGAGGACATTCTTTAGTAAAGTGATCACCTCCACAAATCAAGTAGGGAAACTTTTCCTTTCTCTTATTCTTAGAATAAACATCAGGGTTTTGTGTTTTACATTCTTGTTGGTTATCAAATTTCTTAGATTTATTTTTACCTTTCTTCTTTCCTCCTGAAGATTCAGTGGATTGAATCTCATTTACTTCAATGGAAACAACAGTAGGAGATACAGTTTTGGGTGATGGAATAATGTGACTAGCTGGTGCAGAAGGTTGATTTTTATTTTTCATGGATTTTGTCGTCGATTGTGTTTGAACTAAACCAAGAACGCCATCAACAGGTGGTTCCTTTGCAGGTTTTGAGGGGTCCGATGTAGGGCGACGAGCATGAGGAATTAAGTCATACAAAGTGCTTGACTGTGAATAAACCAAGTCCAGGTACTGAGCATGACTAATGGCTTGCCCCTCCATAAAAACACCTCCCATGGATACATCCCTAGTAATGGGGGGAAGTAAATATTTTGTAAACCAATCAGCTAGTAACTGATCAGGAATGGGAGCCTTAATCAACCTACCTATTCGTCTCCATTCATGTATATGATCAGAGATATGGGTGGAATTAGTTTGGCGAAGCGAGGTTAATAGGTCTGTACCTATCTTGTACCGAATTGGTAGCTAAAAATGGGTTAAAAACTCCATTGCTAAGGTAATAAAGTCCAAAAGGAATGTTGGGGTAGCTCGATACACCATTTCACAGCTACTCCAGTGAGGGTTCTCTGAAAAAACCATAGACAGATTGAACCATCCATCAGATAATTTGATGAGCACCACAGATGAAAGGTCATCATGTGGTTTTTGGGATCCTCACCAGGTTTACTGTCAAATTTAGGTATGTATGAGGGTAACTTAACCAGGATTTCCAATTATGAGGGTTCATGGTGTATTGGATCATTGATCAATATGGACAAATTTGGCAGATCTAACATAGTAAGAAATGGCAATTGTTGATTAGGTTGAAGATATTGGTAATACTAGTATGGCATTTTTGGACCAGTAGGACCATAAGAAGATTGATAAATGGGCATAGATGATATCCATGTGACTGTTTGGTTAGGTGATTGATTTCCAAATGATCCACTAGAAGGTCCCTCAGGCGGTGGGTCACCCGAGGGAGGTGATCCTTCAGGGGGTGAGCCTCTAAGAGGCGGGTCTCCAGGTGGAGGTGGTGGTGGTGGTCCTCCAGGTGCTGGGCCCCCAGATGATGGTACTCCAGGTGGTGTTGCTCTAGGTGGTGGTCCTCTAGATGGTGGTCCTCTAGGTGGTGGTCCTCTAGATGGTGGTCCTTTAGATGGTCCACCAGGTGCTACGGATCCTCCAGGTCCTCTAGGAGGTCATCCAGGAGGAGGGCCATCGGGTAGACCTCCAAAACCTCCGATAGTGTTTACAAAAGGTCCTCCATAGGATGGAACATTGGACCAATTAGGTTTCCCCCAAGGGACATAATCATTCCCAGGGTAAGTAATTCCAGGATAAACATCCCCCAATGATGTTGGTTGATAATATTGATGAACCATAGGTGTTTGATTTGTAGGATAAGTATATCCCCCAAGAAAGTGGACTAACGGTGATTTGGACCCCTGAAGGTCCTCCCTGGTCGGAGGAGTGTACAACTATGTTGGTATTAGGTGGAGGAGTATTTACTGCTAGTGGTCCTGTTGGTATATTTTTCCCCATACTAGAAATGATTCCCCTGGTAGGTAAATCTACTTGAGCTAGGGAATGCCCCCCAGGCATAGAAACTATTGGGGAAGTAGAAATTGATAGAGAGTTTTGACTGGGCGGGGTGGGGGGGATATTTGACTTGGATCTTGAGTAACCATGTTTTGGGCACGTGACCCTGAGACATGAGCTACTTGAAGTAATGAAAGGGCATGGCATCCAGGTGGAGTTGTTATTGAATGGAGGGGAAGAGGAGAAAAAATTCTCCTTCTTAAAGTTTCTCCCATATTGTGTAAATGCTCAATAGATTTATGGAAGAATTATACATTTGAAAAAGTGTCTCTAATGAATTTCCTTAGAGGAGTAAGCACAGAGGGATCCAGTTCAGTTGTAGTAGTTCCATATTCAGAAATGGATTTCCCTAGGGAATTTCTCGATAAAGTAGCATTTGGACCAAATTCTGCCCCTATAGTGTCATATGATGGGTGATTGAATACCCAATTTGATGAGCCGAGTTGACCTTCTGTTGGAAAATGAAAGGCTATATCAACCGTAGGGGGATGTTGAACCAAAGGATTACCATAAGTGGATAATTCTTCCCTAGTTTCATTCCTAGAACACCTTCAACATGAAAATCAACAGAAGCTGGTTGGTCCATGGTTTCACCTTCATTTCCTTCCATGATAGGAGGAGAGTCAGGTGGTAAACCAAGAAACCTACTAGAACACCTTGCAGGTAAATCAAATAGGGTGTTGGCTGAGGCTTCCTACTCTAGACCTCTAAACAAAGAAGAAACCACACACAAACAAACCTACACAATCTAAGGCCACAAGAGAACTTAAATGACAGTATGGGCTTATGATATCTGGTTCCTCACTAGGATTGTCAAGTTGTCACAACTCGTGATATACCATAGGGTCCAACAGTAAAATGTGAAAAGGAGGATTGGGTCCATATCATTGTCTGAATACTCGACTAGATGGATGTCACGTGCATAGTATATCCCCGAGTGCTGTTCTCAGTGTATTTCTCCAACAAGATGACCAAAAGGATTTTCTTGTTTGGTTAAGGTATCCTACAGGGGTATCCCGATATACACAAGGTACGCTGGAGCTCAAATAAGTATTAGTGCTGTCTAATGCACAACCATCTAAAAGGGGCCTTCTGATATACAATAGAGTACGTGAAGTACCTTTATATAAACCTCAAAGGTACATGAAAGCCCGTTCAATATACCGACGGTACATGGAAGAACCACACAGTCCCTGGGATGCAATGCAGGAATAAAATGATAGATCCTGTGTTTTAAGACGCCAGAACATGTCTCTATCCTATTGCTCAAATTACTAAATTTTTTTAACCTAAGCTACCATTTATTTTATCTTGATGGTTAGTAAATGTTTGTGAAGTGTATATCAAGATGAAAATTTAAAATCTATATGTAATGCAAGTCTTTTTCTTCGATGAAGGCTAACTAGAGTAGGAGAGAAACCTTTTTCTTTCAAAAACAAGATGCAATGCTACTTTCAATAAATCAAACTTCAATATCACTGACAATATTTTCAAACACAATCTTTTCACCATTAAAACTATCTAATCTCTAAAAGTAGAAAGGAAGAATAGCCTCTAATTTCTATCGAAACTAAACTTTCTCAATCAAATTAATAAATATCCACTTTCCTAAGCACTCATGCAAACCAGGAATAAAATTTTCCTAAGCACTCGTAAAACAATATTTCCCTAAGTACTCATGCAAAAAAAACAAGCTAGCTGGCTTCTTTTGTATTTTTAAATATGATTTTGAAAAAGAAAGAACATAAAAGAACTAAAATGAACTAATTTCAAAGAGGCAACCGATCTTCTTTTTCACAACAAACTTTTCAGAGAATGGAATAAGCAAGTCATGCATCCAAAAAATCTAAATCAAACAAAATTCTTCTTCACTACAAATTCCTTATTGATGAAAAACCCTAAATTTGAACTCAACAGGTGAGATCAGGCTAACAAACTCTCAGATACAGCAAACAAACAACAAGCAAATTACACAGAAAACTTCAGAGAAGCCAAAAATGTGAAAATACGTGCTCTAAGGCAGTGGTGAACTTACCTTGTGCACTATCTATGGTTGCATCAGAGTGCCAACAGGTGGAAGACACACTGTGTTCACTGAGTAGAGGCATCGATGATGCTCTGTGTCATATGGATGAAGGCTCCAGCAACACATAGTGCCAGGGTGCAGTATAAGCTAGAGAGGGACAATGCTCTATTAAATATGCCCAGGTGCACCCACAGATTCACAAATGGAAAAGGCCAATCACCTGGTAAGAAACCAAAATGACTGTGATGGACTGATACAGAAGTAAAAACAACTTCAAACAGAGGCAAATTGATGAAAAAGTAAGGTGGATCACTCACCTTAATAATCCAAGTGAGTTGAGAAAGAGAATGAAAATTTTACAAGTGAGAATGTTACCAAAGGTTATAGATCTAACTAGACCTGCTTCAGATCTAACTGGATCTGATCCAGATCTGACTGCATCTGCCCTAGATTTGACTGGATCAAGCTATCCCTAGTATGGTTGCCAATTTTGTTTGTAGGAATTCTGCAACCGGTGTTGATACCGCTTGTTCCTATATCCTGTATGGTACAAGTATAAAAAAAACACCACAACAATATATCCTATATGGTACAAGTATAAAAAAAACACCACAACAATATATCCTTTCCCTAGATGGTTAATCTACTAATAAAATCACTCTTATACCTCACATCTACAAGATTTAGTCTTTGTTCCACTGCTCTTCATGCGGTCTAAAGAAGCATCAGGAAAACAAGACAACAAGATGAGAGTAACCAGATAGATTAAAAATCCATATTAGTGATCAGTGAATATAATAATATTTAACCGATATTAACACAAATAAAATATGGGAAAGGGGAACACTTTTGTATTAATCAAATAAGAAGGTAAAGCTACAACCAAAGCCTTGATGTTGATAGCTTTGTCTTCCACAATGGTATTACAACACACTCACATAAATCTATTTGCACACAAAATCACTCTACTTTGCCTCAATACTAGACTTCAATCCAATAACATAAGGATTTTGTTCTTGGTCTCCCTCCACATTGTCCATGAAGGATTCTTTTATAGGCCAACGAAGGCTCATATGAGATGAAATTATTTAGGAAATGGATAGGGGATAATCCCTATTGGTGAGGAGGTCGAATTCCACCTCTCCCTTATTGGTAGGAACCACCTCCATGAGGGCTTTCACATGGAAGATTCTCGAATCTTCCTTTTTTCCCTTTTTATCTCTGTCAGTGCTTTCTGCATAGAGGGTAAAGGCGCCGATGCTCCTTGTGAACAGGTTAAAGGCACTGGCAGTGCCCGATGTCAATAGACAATAGGGGCCAAAGCTCTGTCATAAGGGAGAAAGTGCGCCAAACTACTCAAGAGTGGGAAAAAACATCTAGGAGAATCCGTGGCCAAGTTCTTTGAAGGGTGCTTAGGCATCAGTGGATATTTTAGGTGTAACAAAGACTGATACCATATCATGTCTGTTTATATTAGGGGATTAATAATTATAAAAAAAAATTATATTGGGGTCATATTTAGGGTTGAGGGGTTTATTTTATGGGTTAAAAAAATATGTCATCAAGGTGTGTCAATCAAGGTGAAAGAATAACTCTTTTACCCATAGGACCAAGGTATACCATCAAGGTAGGGACACAACCCTTTTACCTAGAAGACAAAGGTGTCAAACTCTTATATTCTCTCTCAAGGTATATAGTCCATAAGTGTTCCAAACCACAATAGTACATTTTATCATCACCATATAAGGAAGGTCCATGGAAGGTCCATACCAAAAAAATGAGTTTTATAACAAGATATTTCCACACCCTAGCCATCTTTTGAATCAACAACAATCACAATTTTCTAATGCGTTAATATGCACTCCACACAAACATGATGAAATTAAAAAAGAATTCCACTGGAAAATTTTAAGATCTAAAACCATAAACATCGAATGGACTATCAAGATTCAAACCTTAAAATTTCTCTGATTTCTCAACTTTGTTGTCAACTGTTGAACTATTACCATCAACATTGTTGCTAATAATATCTGAAAAATCATTTTTCCAATTCCTGTACAACATGAGACTGAAAAAGATATACCTTTTCTTTTATTAATCATACAAAACTTGGACTCTGCTATGCAGCTTCCATGAGATAATAACACATAGTCATCTAATAAGCTTTAAAAGCATAAGCAAAATGCAATGTTAGATAGAAAATAATCAGTATCTTGTTGCATGCATTTGGAGCATCATAGACGAATGCCAAATCAGTTATTTTACACATATTTACATAGAGGTAAATATTTACACATACACATAGAGGATATCACAAACTTAAAACCATTACCACAAGAATTTATGTCTCAAAAAAGAGTTCCTTTTTTCTATTCTCTGCAAAATTGTATTCAGAAAATATTGTCCATGAACAATCTGCTTCTTTTGTTTGGGATCCAACCCCCAAACATCATAAAATGAAAATTATATACAAAATGGCTCCTCAAGCAAATCTTTAACAAACCTATTGTAAATCAATGTTCTTTTAACTAAATCCTAACCCCTAGGAATCTAGTAACTAGAATTTTTTAATAAAAACAAATTTTGTAGGAAATCCATGTGGTAGGCCAAAGAAATATCCAAGCTAATCCCTTGCATTGTGACACCTGTTCATCATTGGTGTAGTCTATATTTGGTTTTCCCAATATTTTCCACATCCTTCCATTTTTCATGATTCAGGATGTCACACTCCATCATTTCTTTAATCGACACCTCTAACTCCACGTATTGGGTGTGAGAAATAGGTGGTAGACTTATTTAAGTGATTAGGAACCATTCAAATATCTCAAAGTCATCAATAATTGTCTCTATAATTACTTTTCCCATTAGTGCCTTTTGTTGAAATTATTCAAATAACTGAGAGGGGGGGGGGGTGAATCAGTTATTTCTAAAGCTTAAACCATTTTTCAATATTTAAAGCATTATTACTGATTACAGACTTACAATTATGATAATGAAACAAGTACAACAACAAAGATAATGATCATCAATCAAACACACATGATAGAGACATACACATATTCATCTTTATTTGAGCACCTACTCAAATGAGTCTGCAACCTCTGTTTACAAATTCCTTCTTGTGGAGAGCACCAACACTCATATTTTTCTAGAACCAACTAAAATAAAATTCTCCATCTACAACTGGGTGGAAGCACCAACTTCCACTTGTACAAGATCCAACTTGTATAGAAAAAACATGTTTTTCCTAGCACCAACTTACCACTCTTGTTTCTCATATTTAAAACATGTTTAGTACGATATCTACAAAAATAGATATAACAATGCATACGAACTCTGTTCTGATCTACTCCTAGATTTGTTGATGCACCTTGGTTCCCCTCATTATCTCTATTATGGATAATCTTGAAAGAACTCAGAGTCCTCTATCATTTTGCAATCCCCACTTCGACGTCGATCCATGAACCAGCTCTCTATCTGTAGAGAGTGCACACTTCTCTTCTTATCTCCCATCCTTTTATAAATGTCAATCTGTAACTCCTTTACCTATTCATGAACTTGACGGTCCATTTCCATAACTGATCAAACTGTTCGATGCCTTATGATAGACAAGGAGTCTAATCGCTGAGTAATAATGAGTTTTTGTAACGCATCTTCGACATTTGGCTTCTTTTGCTATTGTCATTTTCTGCAACTTGGCTTCTTTCACACTTTTTCTTTTTTCCACAAATAAAAGTTTTCGTAGTTCTTGTTCTCTAGTACTAGTTCTGCACCAATCATTCCAAACCATTGATCTTCTTCGAGCTCTCTATGACCGTTGATTTGAGAAGAAAATCAGATATCGAATATGTGATTTTTTTAGACATCATTCCACGATTTCTGCCTTCCGCGCATCCTATTCCACATGACTTCTTCCACACCATCAATCTCTCTACTGACTATTGATATGAAATCAAACACCTGCTTCTGTACATCCTTATTTTCTCCAAATTCAATCTGCGTCGTCGATTTCTTGTGCAACATTTCCCGATCGTCGATCTTAGATCTGGTATGGGATGCAGATCCCAGGTTTTCAACATTTTGTTAAACCACTTCCATACTTTTCCGCTTTCTGCGTTCCACTTGCAAAAAATCTTCTGCACCGTCGATTTCTTATGCACCCTTTCACGACCGTCGATTTTAGATCCGATGCGGGATGCAGATCTCGGGTTTCCAATATTTGTTTGAACAAATTCCATAATTTTCGCTGGCAAAACTCATTCCGCGCCATCAATTTATTGTGCACCCTTTCTCGACCATTGATCTTAGATCCAGTCTGGGATGTAGATCTCGGGTTTTCAACATTTGTTTAAACAACTTTTAGAATTTTCACTTTCCTCCTTCCACCTACAAAACTCCTTCCGTGTCGTCGATTTTTTGTGCACCTTTTTCCAACCATCAATCTTAGATCCAGTGCGGGTTGCAGATCCCATATTTTCAACATTGGTTTAACCAACTTCCATACTTTTTGCTTTCCGCCTTTTGCCTGCTAAAATCCTTTTGCACCGTCGATTTCTTGTGTAGGTTCACTCTTGACCTTCGGATCTGTTCATCAGATTACCTTTCAAACTATGTGGATTTTCTCTTGACCATTGATTTATTGTGCCAGTTCACTCTCGACCGTCAGATATTTTTTTCAGATTACCTTTCAAACTTTGTGAATTTTCTCTTTATCGTTGATTTCTTGAGTGGGTTCACTCATGACCTTCATATCTATTCATTAGATTACCTTTTAATCTTTCTGGATTTTCTCTTGACTATTGATTTCTTGTGCAGGTTCACTCTTGATTCCTCTACTTATCTGGATCATCTGCTTGGAACTATGTTTCCATCTTTTATAGCTGATTTTACCACATATGGTTGATCACATATTTATGGCCTTCCTTCTCCCTTTGCAAACTCTTTAGACCCCATGGACTTATATTATCTTTTGAGGTTCCAAGATCATCCCTAAAAAACCCCTGTTTATTGTTGTACGCGAATTTTATGGCATATACTTGAGATCCAAATATGGCATATACGTGTACACGTGACTTTTGACCTCAAACTTGTGTACATCGGGATGTGTGCATAATTCCAAATATTTTTGGAGTTTTCCTCATAGGAGTCTGAATATTCCGACTCTTCGACCCTCCATTACCCTTTTAGAGTGCTACATAAGGAACCTCTTGGATACATTGAAGAAGATGAATTTAAGAGAAACAAAACTATAGTCCATTGTTTCCATAGTTTGCTTGTACTTGAGTCTACATCCCTTTGCTTCTTTGGAGCACTTTGTGTTCTTCCCAAGATTTCCTATGCTTGTGAGCTTGTTATTGAGAGATGGAGGATTGAGGTGGTGGAGGCCCAGGTGGAGGACTCGGTTTCTCTGGTTCATAGACATGCCGAAAGAGGTTGTCACTATTGTAATCTATTATTTTATTAATATAAATATCTTTCCCTGTCCAATTATGTGCAATTCAATATGAATATTGAATCCATGGATATGTTTAATTGTTTATGCATTGTTGAATATATATGCTAGAGTAGGTCTAACACACTATTATATAGCATGCTTTTCTTGTTTGCTGTTGTTGAGAGTGAATTGCTAACACAAGAGTGATTCGGAAATCTCAATGGGCATCTACTTCAACCGTGTGGAACAAGGTACGATTCGATATCCCTTAGTGTTAGATGTTTGGTTTCTCTTGCATATTGGGAAATATTGATTTCTAGTGTCAAAGATATCTGTTGTGGTACACCCCAAGCCATAGGAATTTTCTCTCCATTACACCATCAATGATAACCAAATCACATTTTGATATGTTTTCATATGGCTGCAAAACCTCCAACAATCTCCCTGTTGGAGGAGCAAGTCGGTAAGTTGACTTGAACGATAGCCGACTTAGTCGATCAGCTGACTAAACTAGAGATTAGGTCGGCCACCTAAGGTCATGTCGGTTCACCAAACCGACAGGTAGTTATTTTGTAACTATTTTGTAATCATATATATTAGGCTATTGAGCCAGAAGAGAACTCAGTTTAGTTCTCTGTATTGTATGGACCCTCTCATGCTAATATAATCTGTTATTTGATCTACTTGTTCTTATCTCTTGTCTCTGTTATGTCTGTATGTTTTTAGTATGTGATATTGGTAACCTTATGTGATCAGTGAGATTACAACATTGGTTCCGTTGCCGGTAGTATATGTCTGAGATGTATGCAAACAAATGATATCAGAACAGGAGATTATGGACTGGTGGGAACGTAAAATTGCAAATTATTTGTAGAATTACGCATGAAGAAATAGACTAACAACCACACAAGCAAAAGCGAGATTCTTTACATAGACACATGAGAAGTTTTTAGAATCAGTGCCCCAACTTCTAAAGAAACTCCTGGATGAAAAATACGGAAGGAACTAAATATCAACAGTTACTAGAAAAACTAAGCTGACGAGGAAGAAAAAACTTGTCGAAGTGGTTCGAAAAAAATCGCTGACGACTTCTGCGAGGAGCAAGTAGTAGAAGACAAAACTTCGATGGAAACCGTCAAGGGCAAATTTTACACAGACATCATCGAGCAATTTCTGTGTTCCTTATCGACCTTGCTGTTTAAGTTCTTGATCGAGAAGGGAGTGGGTCATATTGTCGAACCTCGTCCATCACTTCATGGACAACCATTAAACCCTAACTAGGAAGAAAAGCAAAAGAGGTGGGAAAAATTCATTATCGAAAGGTAGTGGGAATACTTCCTAAGCAAGTAGACCGAACTATCCACGCTTTCTAAAGCGTCAGGTAGGCTATGGGGGGGTAGCTGGTCATATGTTAGGATAAAGTGGAGTGGAGTCTAGTCAACTAGAAGTAGATACCAATCACCAGTAATGAGAAGTCGACCAAAAGGGAAATCAAGAAGATAGTATCACACAAAGGTATGTCGGATGTTCAAAAAATAGAGAGGGAAGAGAGACACCAAAGGAGGGAAGAAATAAGAGAAAAAGCCTTAGCGCTGCACAGAGGAATGAGTACTAGGGAGATCAACCAGGAAAGAAATCTTCCAGAGTTGGGTCATGACCGAAAAGAAGAAGGCGTGGAAGAAGAGGCATCCCCTACGGAAGAATAATTGTGGATAGAGCAGCCAGAAGCTCTCCAATTAGAAGCTCCCCAAGAAGGAACAACTCTATCTCCGTTGAATCCGTGTACCTGGATACAAACTATTGTTGAAGAGGACCTCCGACTAGGATCTGGTGACTTTGGTATATGGAGCCGACTAGATGATGAGACATACACTGGAAGACACCTCATTATCCATCGACCAGAAGAAGGAAATTGGGTTACCTTTCAAGCGGTACCCTCCAACTGAAGTATCCACTTACTTTTACCAACACATGAAGGAGCAACCCCCTACCAGATACAACTTTGGAGGACACAGAACATTCAGAACTGCAGACACGTAACTTCAGTTGGACATCGACAGAAGAAGTCAAAATCAACCGACTACTGGTCGAAGACGAAACGACAAAAACAATTGACAGAGATGAAAGTTTTTTCGATGATAGTTTTGCAGAGAGGAATAAGAAAATAACCCCACCACCCCCACCCCCACCCCCAACCCCACCACTGACACCTCCTGAAAGCAGTGACAGTGATTCAGACATGGGTCACGGGTCAGCAAACATTCCTCTATATGAGGGGGATGAGGACCCTAGATGACACTGGTTCATCTGTGAGTCGACTTGGGAGGCTAACCAAGTTACAGATGAAGACAGGAAGATGGCACAGTTCGTCGGTACCTTGAGGAAAAGGGAATTAACTTGGTATATGAACTTTTCTGAAAGACAACCTCGAGCAACCAAAGCCGAGATCAAAGCGCAATTTCTATCATTTTTCAAAACTCCAAATGTAAAACATCTGGCAGCAAAGCAATTAAAAGCAACATCGCAGAAGCCAAGAGAAACTGTTCACGATTATGATAAGTGATGGAAATACCTTCTTAGCCAAATGGACTATGTTATAGATGAAAAATTATTAATCCAGTGGTTTCTTGCAGGTTTATCTCAGAAAATCCACCGACACATAAGTCTAGAAATATTCAAGTCTTACGAAGATGCGCTTACAAAAGCTCTCCAAGTGGAAATGGATGAGGACATACCAGCATACTCCACTGATCATAGACTAGAAGAACAGCTTGAGATCATGCAGAAGTCATTAAAATAATTAAACCTCAAAAGTCAGGATATCTGGTTCATGAAGTACTCGACGCCTAGACATTCAAAAGACAACTGTCGATAAGAAATCAGCCGACAGGACGTTCGATTCATGCAGACGAAATGTTTTTGCGACATCTGCCAAGATCATGGGAACCACTCGACAAAATATTTCCCATTCAACCTGAAGAACGGCAAGGCATATTAGTGTGCAATCTGCGAAACTAAAAATCATAACACAGTTGACTGCCATCTGAACCTAAAGAACCAACAGAATTATCATGCAGTCTACCAGACCACTGCAGTTACACAAAATAATGAGCAAAATAAGTTACCAAACGATCAGAACAATCAGAGATATGAAGGTCGAATATATGAGCACTGGTATGACAATCAACGTGGAGGCTACGGAGGTCGAGGTCGATTCTCTGGAAATCGAGACAATCGACCACGTCGACCCATCCAATGCTTTACATGCTATAAGGAGGGACATCAGTATGCAGACTGTCCATATAAAGACAGAACTGACCTCAAATTTTGTACTAGTTGCGGAGTAGGGGATCACTCCTTAGAGGATTTTCCTACCATGCTGGATAAAATAAATAAAAAGAAGAATGTTAATGTCTTGTCGTGCGTGAAAAAAAATGATGTAATAAACATAAAGAATTTGCATATCATAACCCGGCAAGGGACAAAAGCAGGAAGTGATAACCCAAAAATCAGCAAAAGAAAAGAAAAGAATGTCTACCCTGATATACTTAAAGAAAAACAAACATATAAAGAGGCAAAAAATGTATTCAAAGAATTTGCACGACAAGAAGAGGCTAATGACAATCGACATAACACAATAAAAGAATTAATACAGCTCATACAAAAAGACAACTCAGTATCCCAGTTCATCGATTTGCTATATGAAATAAAACACAACAACATCGAAAAACAAACAAAGCATATCTGAAGTTTAAATAAAAAAGATAAAAGTGATGCTGACCCACTTGTCGACCTGGAAATTGAAGGATACCATGTCCGACGAGTAGTTCTGGACTTTGGATCACAAGTAAACATCATGAATCGTGACACTTGGGAATAAATGGGCAGACCTCGACTATATGAATTAGGTATATACCTGAAACTAGCCGACCAGGGCCTAATTGAACCTATTGGAGCCTGGAAAAATGTTGATACAACAATAAAAGGAATATCGACCAAATTTGAATTCAAAATCATTGACCCTAAGGAAGGATCCAGTTCCTTCCCAGTGTTAGTAGGTCGACGTTGGGGTAGAAAGATGAAAGCATCGATATCCCTGGACAAAGAGAGAATCAAATTAAAAGGAAATGGACAAAAGGTCATTGTACCTATTCATCCATCCCGAGGAGAATCATGGATAGAACCTATCGACAAAGAAGTTGATATTTGACAACTCTACCAGATACAGAATAACGAAGATTAAACAAAACCTAACACATATGGTGAAATTTACTTAGGAAATCAAGACTCAGTCGGTTATAATTCAGATGCAGAATTATATGATTGGGAAGTCGAGAACTACAAAACACAAGCAAGAGGGTGTTGGACTATTGAAAAAGTATAGAAAAAGCCCACCCAACAGTGCTTCATAGTGTCCATTGTCCCAAAAATATTTGAGAAGAAAATTAGGGAATACCCTACTTTAAAACCTACCAATGTAAATACTACACAAGTACCAAGATATAAGGAAAGAGAATCACCAGTCATGCACATAGAATAAGTTTCCAAAAATATTGGTGAACATGGTCGAGTACAAAGTGTAGTAGAAACTTTTACAGGACAAGCTGCTAGATGGTGGGATACCCATCAGACAAGACTGTAGACCTGGACAGTAGTTTCAACTTACTTTGTAGAAAGATTTGGAGGAAATAAGTTAACCAAACAAGCTCAGATACCCATATTTACTCAAGGTCATAGTCCAGAAGATCATATTAAGACATGTGAAAAAGAATGGAGAAGACTTGGATACAAGGATGAACGAACATGGCCACACCTGTTGCCATCAACCCTCGCCGACTTACCAAACAAATGGTATAAAATGGAAGAAGCTAGAGGTGAAACATTCTTATGGCATGAAATTAGAGAAAATTTCATTAAATATTTCAACTTTATCCCACAAAATGAAAAGTTGGTCGAAACAGCAAAACAAATTAAAGAATTTATACAACCAAGAGAAAATAAACCCTTAAAAGATAACTGATAGACAAGGAACTGTAACAATATACAAACCAGGACAATACCACAATCAACAAGACTACAGTTAGAAAATGAAAATACAAAAGGGAAAATATTTAGATGGAAATCAAACCATGTCGAAACGACCAAACCTATTCGTACAGTGCTTAAAGTTGAAACAACCGACAAGGAGGAAACCAACCGAATGTCTGCAGTCGAATTCCCTGCCACATTCTCCCAGTTTAAAGAAGGAATTCGACCAATCAATGAATCCAAAGCACCAGAATGGCTAGATGCTAAATTCAAAACTAGAGAATTTGACATCTCAAATGATGACCAACAAAAAATGGCAAAGATTGGTGACTACTGGAGTGAAGAGTATACCATAGAAATAGTGAACTTATGAAAAGAGTTCCAAGATGTATTTTCTAGAGATTATAAATACCTCAAAGGCTTAGTTCATGAAATGGGTGAAATGAAAATTGACACTAAACTTGATGTTCGACCTGTGAAAAAAAAGGCATACAAACTAGCTCACAAATACAAAGAGATAGTCAAAAAGGAATTTGATAACATGCTTGCAGTATGCATCATCTACCCTATTGACCAATTAGAATGGGCAAGCCCAATGGTTGTCCAACCTAAAAAACATGATCCAACCAAACTAATAATTTGTGTCGACTTCAGAGAACTAAATAAAGTGACACTGATAGACCCATTTCCAACTCCTTATGCAGATGAAATCTTAAATGAGGTTGCAGGACATGAATGCTACTCATTTACAGATGGATTCTCAGGTTATAACCAAGTGCCAATAGCCAAAGAGGATCATAAAAAAAAACATTTGTATGTGAATTTGGCTCATTTGCTTATAAGGTTATGCCTTTTGGATTAAAAAATGCACCTGCAGTATTTTCTATAATTGTTGTCAAAACATTTCAAGAATATATTTACAATACCATGGCAGTCTACTTTGACGATTGGACAATATACTCCATGTTAAAGGACCATTGCAAGTGGCTAAGGCTTATGTTGGAGAGATGTCGACAAATTCAACTATCCCTGAACATCAGGAAATGCATATTTGTGACCCCCATAGGGATATTATTAGGGCACATTGTCTGTAAAGAAGGTATTAAGGTCGACTCTGTAAAAATCAAAATTATCCTCGACCTAAAACCACCAGTAAACCCAAAACAAGTCAGGGTGTTACTTGGCCACACAGGCTATTACAGAAAATTCATAAGATATTATTTAGATACGACCTATCCACTTGAATAACTATTAAGGGAAGATAAAGAGTTCAACTAGACAGAGGAGTGCCATATATCATTTGAAAAATTAAAAAGAAAATTAGTCGAAGCACCAATCCTAAGGTTTCCAAACTGGTCGATCAAATTCCATGTTCATATTGATGCATTAGGCCTAGGAATAGGAGAAATCTTAACTCAACCAGGAGATGATGGAATGGATTATCCTATAGTTTACAGTAGCAGAAAATTAAACAAGGCTAAAAGAAATTATTCGACAATAGAAAGAGAAGCACTAGGAATGGTATTCGCATTACAAAAATATCAACATTATCTTCTAGATAACCCATTTATATTCTATACATACCATCAGGCACTTAAATATCTCGTCAATAAACCACTACATCATGGAAGGATTTGTCAATGGCTACTACTATTCCAAGAATTTGAATTCGAAGTTGTTGTCAGACCAGGTAAGTTAAATATCGGTCCCGACCATTTTTCCCTGAATCGACACAGGAGAGGAGCTGACAGGAGTCGGATATGACTTACTAGATGCACATCTATTTTGGATAGACGCAGTCCCAGCAGAGTTAGAGGAAATAACCCAGTTCTTAGAAGATGGACAAGCACCAGAAGGAATGAGCACAAAGAATAAACAAATCCTAGCTATGAAAGCTGCACCATACAGTCTTATAAATGGATTTCTTTACAAGATGGGATTATATGACATCCTCAGAAGGTGTGTACTGGAACATGAAAGAGACAAAATTATGCATGAAGCACATTATGGACCTGCAGGAGGACATTTCCAAGCAGACACAACTGCAAAGAAAATTCAACAGTCAGGGTTATGGACATGTAGAGATTCAAACCATTCTCCCAGAAAGGAATCTTGAAGGAACTTGAAGATGGAAAAGTGTTGTTGGAGAACTGGCTCCAACAGCTAAAATTCTGCATGACTAGATGGAGGGTGCCTCAAAACATTCGACGAAGTTGAACAAAAAAGTCCCAGATCCAGCTAGAGCTCGACCATACTTTGGTGTGGTACATGCAGGGAGAAAAATCAAATGCAAAGGCCCTTGATTACTATCCATCAGTCGAACAGATCTTTTAGGAACTGTCTCGACAAGTTGAGACAAAAATACAAATTCCAGTGAAGGCTAAGGAAATTGACTTCTCAATCGAGGAGCTGTTAACAGACCAGGAGAAAGAAGAGGATTATGAGCTAAACCTCTACATCAGTACCTTTGTGTCAAAGGAGACACCGGTCGAACACACTGGTCGACTTCAAATAATCATCAAACCTTTGACAGCATAGAGGGCAGAACCACAGATAGAAGAAACACAGGCAGAGCAGCAGGTAATCACTCCGGCTGTAGAAAGTCTCATTCCGACCCAGGAGCCAAGGGGAGAGACAAAACCAGAAAACCCAGAATATGCTATCACAAAATACATTATAAGAAAATTGTCGAAAGAGATAGCAGCTGCAAGAAAGAGGATAAGAACACAACAATGAGAACAAGGAAAAGGTAAGCGCAATATTATCATTGTAGAATCATCAGATGACGAGGAGGAACTGGGAGCTATGGGAATCAACATAATAGAAGATGTCATAATAAATAAAGTGCCGGTGGAAACCCAGTTACAAATATTTGTCGAGGCATGAGCACTACCAGGTTGACCAAAGAAAGCCGAGATCACCTACACATCGACACCTGAAAATGTGATAGATCTTGTGTCTATGCCTCCACCTCCACCCCCAACAAAAGTAATAGAGGAGCAAATACCAAAACAAAAATTGATAAGCCCACTCAACTTGTGCAAAGTGCTATGTCAGAAGCTGTGAAAGAGAAGTTCGATAGGGATAGAGACCTCTAGGCTTACATAGAAAAATTTCTTGCAATCTTCACCCAGGTGCAGAATATCTCTACAAAATCACCTCTCTTCGAATTCGGTGGGTACCCACTACCAGTCCCCCAAACTGGCCAAATACCCCACAAACCAAATATCTTTGCAACTATCACTTCGACCTTTGAGAGAAATCGAGACAAGGAAGCTGAAGTTGCCAGACGTCGGACCTTGACTAGTACTCCGACTATACCAGAACCCCACCTACCAGCCACTGATCCAATCGGAAGAGAAGAAGAAGAAAACATCGAAGACATAAATTGAGAAATCAACCAACTCTTCTCCGAATTGGATTCAACCCCTCAGACCGACAACCCACCTCTCATCCACAATTTCACCAACCCAATCACACCTGACCATTCCCCAACCCCATCACCACCACCACCACCCCCGGACTCAAAACCCCTGATCCAAATAGATGTACCAGAACTACCCCCACCTCAACCATCAGAACCAACTACATCCACTTCTGCACCCACTGCATCTAACCAACTAGAGGCAGCAATCATCCCACCTCCCCAAACAGAGAAACCATCAACCACTGCTATACCACAAAATGAAAATCTTGACTCGACTTTTGCAGGTACACAAGTGCCAACACAGACATAAATGGAAAAGCATAAGAAGAAGAAGGAAAAATAGAAGAAGGAGCATCATGGATAGCCATCAAAGGTTCATATCAAATTGAAAGATGCAACCACACTAACTGATGCAGAGCTAGGAAAACTCCTGGAAAACTTAGCAGTCGAAGCAAAGACAAGGAGCTAGCAGAGACGTAAGGAACTCGACAGCAAGGACGAAGAACAGGTCGAGTTCCTCAACAAATGTAGAAACATTGCACAATTAGTAATGCCAAGACCAGTAGAGGTTGACACCAACAAACCACTCGAAAGAGCTTATCGGCTATTTGAAAGCATGGTGTCGGCACTCCAAGCACAGATCTAGGAAATAAAGGAGGAGCAAAAAGAAGAAACCATCTGACTGCTGATGGCGCAGCACACCACCTTTTCTGAAGCCTACTAAGTGTTACAAGATCACATGGAGGAGTCTGTTATCACAAAAGAAATACTATGAGACTGGCCTGTTTACTACGGACAAGTCTATCAAAAAACCAGGCAGACCCGACAGGAGATCCAAGCGCTTGAGAAGAGGAATACCACTGATACAACACTTAGAATCACAATTGAAGATCAAATAGTGTTGGAGACAACTAAACTGCAAAAACTCGAGCGGGAAGCCCATCAATGGGTGCACCAAGCTATCCCCAACTTGGAAAAAGTCAACATCATCTACCCACAGATGAAATGAATTATAGACACTGCAGAGGAGAAGGACCAGTTTATGGGTCCCGACATGGAGAGAATAGCTAAAATATCCATTTCAGAGAAGATGTCGATCTTATCAAGTCTGACTACACTCACCATCGACATCCAGAAAATATTTCAAAGTTGGACAGATTTCCAACATCACCTAGCAGTGACATCCCCAACAATTGTCGAAGTCTGTGTACAGAAAAGACCGACCATCAGACTTCACAGCCCATGAAGACCAAGCACATCATAATGACTACTAAGACAGAAAGGAAGATTTTTGTCCCTCCCTATTTCTTTGGGACGAAGAAACGTTTTGTTTGTGGGGGAGATGATGGAGGAGCAAGTTTGTAAGTCAACTTGAATGATAGCCGACTTAGTCGATCAGCCGACTAAGTTGGTTGGCCGACTAAACTAGAGATTAGGTCGGCCACCTAAGGTTGCGTCGGTTCACCGAACCGTCAGGTAGTTATTTTGTAACTGTTTTGTAATCATATATATTAGGTTGTTGAGCCATAAGAGAACTTGGTTCAGTTCTCTGTATTGTTTGGACCCTCTCATGCTAGTATAATCTGTTATTCGATATACTTACTCTTATCTCTTGTCTCTGTTATGTCTGTATGTTTTTAGTATGTATTATTGGTAACCTTATGTGGTCAGTGAGATTACAACACTCCCCGTTTGGAATTGATGGAAATCTTCAACTTTTGGATGCATGTTGTACTGGTAATCATCAATCTATTTATCATTTGTAACAAACAACTTATCCCCCTTTGACATCAATGTCAAAGAAGATTCTATATCACAGTTCCCCCTATCAAAGCGAACAAGTTATTTGGAATAAGATATGACACCTAGCTTCTGGCGTAGGTACTCAAACTATGTCTTTGGTAAGGGTTTAGTGAAGATATCAACCGTTTGTTCTGTAGAAGGAATAAAATTCAATTGAACTACTCTGTTTGTAACTTGATCCCTTAAGAAGTGATACTTAATAGGTATGTTCTTAGTCTTGGAATGAAGGACTGGATTTTTGACATACTAATGGCGCCGGTATTATCAAAATGGAGAGGAATGGGATCTACATATTTTACCTCTAGGTATACCAGTGTCTGAATCATCCAGAGTATTTGTGTACAGTAGGTGGCATCATCAATGTATGCAGCTTCTATAGAAGATAAAGATATTGAGCCTTGCTTCTTACTCAACCATGCAACTAAAGAATCACCTAAGACGAATGCACCTCCACTTGTGCTCTTTCTTTCATCCAAACAATTTCCCAATCATCATCTGAATATGTAGACAGCTGAAGATTCTTATTTCTAGGATACTATAACACCTTAGTTTTGACCCCGTTTTCATTTAAATAAATGATGTAAATAATCATGGAGTGGAGCTCCAGGAAAAATACCCACCATCAATTTAGTATTTATGTTTCGGCAATTAAGGTTGAGTCGATGGTATTTTATGCTAGCTAAACATTAAAAAGATAGACATCATGTTAAATTGCAATTTTTAATTAAAAACCCACAACCGACTATGTCAACGTAGCTAAATGAGATGGGGGCATGATTTTTCCTAAGGATAAGGGGGGGGGGGGATTGGAAGAGTGGGAAGAATTTTGAAATGGGAAAAGCACCATTTATGGAAAAACATTTTTTAAATTTTCTTGAAGAAAACATCCATTTTTCCCTCATGCGGCAGCGTTTCACCTTCCCTCATGATTTGGAAGGGAAAAATATTTTTGGAAACCCAATTGGGAATTCACGCAGCAAGCAAAATGATTTTGAGTCTGAGCCCTTCACAATTTTCTCTTGTTCAGTGATTTGAATCCTTCACGTTTTTGGTTTTCCTATGTGGATTGTTTCTATTCACGTTTTCTCCAGTCTGCTAGTCATTTTCCTGAACCCGATTGCCTAGAAATCGAATTGTGTCTTTGATTTGAATGACCAGCAACATTTTCATTTTGGTATTTTGCAGCAGTCGGTATGGCACCGAAAATGTTCAGAAATTCTTGATTACTATCTGTGTATGTAATTCCTGGTGTCTGCTATGTTTTGTTAATTCTGGTACTGAGATATTTTTGTGCATGTTCTTGCTTTGGAATCTACATTGATTGAAGGAATGGAAATGGAGTCTAGACTTGCTTGATAAACCTAGTGTGTGAAAGAACATCACACACCAATCTAGAAGGCCGGTTTTCTTCTTTGCTAGATCCGGTGCTGGTGTTCATAGCTCTGGGGTTGAGCTGACTAGCTTAGCAGTCAGTCTTTCCACCTCCTAGGAAACCTGATAAACCCAACTAAAAGGATGGATTGGCTGGTAGCTTGATAAACCCATCTGCTAGCTTGGATGTGTCTCATGTGAATTTGGCTAAGTGTAAACCACTGCTTGTGTAAGTATGATAAATCCAACTGTGTTGGCTTGAATGAATTTTATTGTATCCTTTGCTATGAGTGAAGTCTGCTAGTGTCCCTTATTCATTGGGGGAAATCATGCCCAACTCGGGGGTGGCAATGCTGCGAAGAGATTAAAGAGCACATTGGCCTATGGTTGGGTGGAACGTTGCAGCGACATAGATGGTTGCGGGACAAGCTTCTTCAAAGATAAGTATTCTTGTTTATTTAACTACTGCAACTATATTTTGAATTATTCTGAAATTATCATGAACATGTTGAATGCAAGAATGTGTTAAATGAAATATTTGCTTCTGCTATATATATCATGTACATTTAATTATGCATCTATTTTTTTGTATGTTTTAGTTCATGCATTTTTATATGTTACGTTCATGGGGGCTTATATTTCTTGGGTTGATAGATGTTAGTTGCGTCCTATCCACTGAGTAAGGGTTGGGGACGTGACAGATACCAGAGACCATAAGTCATTGTGCCCTTCAAATATTTAAATATCATCTTAATAGCCACCAAATGACTTTGCTTAGGATAATACTGAAATCTACCTACCATTCCAACAACTTGCATTATATTAGGATGAGATACTGTGATGTATAAGAGACTTCCTATCATTGATAGATATGTTCTTTGATCAACATCAAGTGAGGGATCATCCTTTCCAAGCTTACAACCAACAACCATAGGTGTACTGACAGATGATGCATCTTCCATCTAAAATTTATTCAACATCTCCTTCAAATACTTCTCTTGGGAGAGAAATAAACCTTCAGAACTTTGAATAATGTGAAGACCAAGAAAGAATGACAATTCTACTATCATTGACATCTCAAAATCAGATTGCATGGGATTTTCAAACCACTGCACATAAGAATCATTAGTGCATCCAAATATAATGTCATCCACATACACCAAAACAACTAATAGAATATCACCTTCATATTTTATATACAAGTTACTGTCAACAATACCTTTCTTGAATCCTTTATCCTGTAGATATTTATCCAGTTGTAATGGGGATTCATCTTGTGTTACATGCATAAGCACCAAACTTAGATCATTGTGATTGTAAGGAAGAGTTCAATGAAAATAAAACAACAAACTAAATTAGTAACATAAAGCAAATATTTTTTTAACTTTTTTCAACATATATCATCAAAACTAAAAAAATAGAAATATACCTCCTTTCCTATAAAGTGGGCCACTGTAGCTGTCCTTGGAAGTGGTTCCGTAGCTCGACGGGTTGGTTCTCCGGTTTTCTCCATGGACAGTTTTCAAACGGGGAATGGATCCAAGATGGGTACGGAGAATGTCTCAATGTACACCGTGGGAATGGTATGGCAACGAGAATGGTGGCAAAGAGGTATGCAAATATCTAAGAGCAAGAGTGTCATAGCATACTCACAAATGAAAATGAGGAAAAAGGTTATGCGTGTTTTTGGAGAGCCCTTCACAATGTATTTATAGTATGGTCCTAGGGTTTTTTTACCCAATGTGGCAACCCATGGTATTTTTTGACCCATGGTATTTTCCTGTGGTTTTCTGGCCCTTTCTCTCTCTTTTTAGGGGTTTTGAACCCTTTCTAGGGTTTTTGACCCTTTTTGGGAGAGAGTGAGGGTAAACCATAGTAAATAATAATGTTTTGGACCATTTTTGTGGAAATACAATTGTGAAGGTCAAAATCAAGGGAAATATGGTAGGAATATGATGTATGTATATGGTTTAGACCATGTAGAGATAGGTGAACACCTTTATTTTTTAAAACCAGTTTATAGTATTATGCTCTTGGTGCTTGTTTCAATCCATAGAGAGCCTTCTTCAATTTGCATACATTGTCAAGATTGTCTGTCAGTTGGAACCCTTCAGGTTGCTCTATATAAAATTATTATTCTAGATATCCATTGAGAAAAGCTGAATTAACATCCATATGATACACTTTGAAGTTCTTATGAGTGGCATCAGAAAGAAACATCCTGATAGCTTCTAATCTTGCTATTGGTGCAAAATTTTCATCAAAATATGGTCCCTCAACTTGGGCATACCCTTTACAAACCAATCGAGCTTTATTCCTCACAGTTTGTCCTTGTTCATTCATCTTGTTTTTAAACACCCACTTGGAGCCTATTAAATTTTTATCTGCAGGTCTAGGAACCAACTCCCAAGTGTTATGTTCTCAATCTGATCAAGCCCTTCATTCATGGATTTAACCCAATATTCAGCCTCATTGGCCTCTTCAAAATTCTTAGGTTCCATTATAGATAGGAAAGTAATATGAGATTGTTCTGAAGCTTTGATAAAATTTCTTCTTTTCTGCACTCCTTTATTCTTGTCACCAATTATATGACTTTCAGGATGATTCTTCTGAACGATTCTGGAAGGTGCTTTTGTTTCTGTCTTTTTCCTTGAATCTGTCTGAGTGTTTGGACTTTTATCATCTAACTCTGAATCTTCTTTTTTTTATTCTTGGACCCATTCTTCCTTAAATTCAACTGTATCTTTTGTATCTGGTTCAACGCTGCTTATTTTAATATCTTTTACATGGATTCCTTCATCGATTTTAATGTCAATACAATCAGCCAATTTTTGAAGCCTCTTATTATAACATGTGTACCCTTTACTGTTTGCAACATATCCTAAGAAGGTACCTTCATCAGACTTGTCATCATATTTCCCAAGATGTTCATCATTATTTTTAATATAGCATTTACTTCCAAGGACTTTAAAGTGTTTGATAGAAGCATGTCTTCCAAACTATATTTCATAAGGAGTCTTATCATTGTTCAGCCTTAGGTGAGATTTGTTAAGAATATGAAAAGCTGTGTGAATTTCCTCTACCCAGTATGTCTAAGAAATATTCCTTTCATTCATCATTGATCTTGAAATCTGTTGTACTGACCTATTCTGTCTCTCAACTACTCCATTTTGTTGTGGTGTCTTTGGAATAGTGTATTCTCTTTTAATTCCTTGTTTATCACAGAACTCCTTGAAGTCTCTTGAACTGAAATCTCCTTCTCTATCAAATCTTACTTCCTTCATTGTTCACAAGCTTGATTATATGATCAAATTTTAAATGTCCAAGTATCCTATGCCAAAGGAAACTTTCATCATACTTGCTTAGATGACATTCTTATTTTTCTTCTTTTAAGACATAGACATTGTTTTTAGTTCTTATACCTTTTGTAACCAACTATCCTTAGGGTACATATTTTATCTTGCAATTTTTGGAAGTGAAAACAACTTCACATTAATCAATTTTACCATTCCTTTTCCTTTGATTTTCCCCGGAGCATCATTTCCAAAAGTTACATTTCCTGATTTATTTTCAATTAGAGACAAAAAATTAATTTTATCACCAGTGATGTGTTTGAACATCCATTGTCAATATACCAAGGGCCTTTTTTCCTTTGAACAGAAATCACTAAGCCACACTTGTTATTTTTTTTCTTGCAACAAGTTCTTTGAAAGATAACCTGGATGATAAATTCATAGACTACCCCCCTGTGTATATGATCCCTTCTAAGACTAATTTAAGGGTTATCTTCTAGGTCACGAGAAACCTTTTTAGAAAAGGCACCCACGATTATATTCTTTTTCACCATCTTTAGAAACTTCACTGATGTTTGAATTTTGTTTTTCTTCTGAGTCTTTGTAACTTGGATTTCTTCTCCACATCTTTCCATGAGGTACCTTGCTTACTGATCTTCTATCATCTGATGTGTTTATGTCTTTTTTTCTTCTCGGAATTTGATCTTTTCCCTTAGTTCTACAATCAACAACCTTGTGACCAAACTTATGAAAACAATGGAAATATCGAAAGAATTCCTTTTGAACTTTCTGATGACTGGATTTAGTCTTCCTGAAATTCTTCTTATAGTCCTGAACCTTCCCATATGCTTTTCAATTCAAGGCTTTATGTCCAAATTTATTACAGGAGTAGAAATGGCCCAAGAATATTTGTTGATATCTACTTGGCATTGGTCTTCTAGGAATCATATGGTTCTTTGTAAGGGAGGAGCAGTTTTCTTACTTTCTTTCATCTTAAGTGCAGTAGCATAGCTTCTTTCATCTTGTTTTGTGAAAGAGGAATATTTTGGATTCTTTTATTTGTCATATCCTAATCCATATTTATCACTTGATGGTCTTTGGCTACTTAATATATCATCTAAAGTCCTTGAGTTTTTCTCAAATTTTGATTGAACATGTTTCTCATCAAACTTCTTTCTAAGTTGCATAATCTCTTCTTTAAGCCTTTCATATTCTTGGATTCTCCTTTTGAGATGCAAATCTAAGTATTCCTCAATATTCTTGGCCTCTTGAAGATGTTTCTTTAAATCAATAATAATTTGACTTGACTCTTTATCTTTTGATTTATGCTCTTCTTGGAATTTTGACAACTTTTCTTCCAAATAATTGTTCTTCATTTTTTTTTTAAAATTCTTCAAGAGAACTTATGAGTTCTGCCTTTAGGTCCACAAATCCTTCCATTTTTGAATGATATTCTGAAGTTACTATCTCCATGAATAGTTTTTCTTCATATTTATTAAATTTTTCTTTGCTTATGGTTTTACTCCTTTGATTTTCCTTAAGACTGCAAGATTCTTCATCATCACTTTCATTCTCGAAAATAGGAGATCTTGTCTCGGTTCTTTGTTCAAATGAGTAAAGTTTCTCCAATTTGATCCATATATATTTAGCTGAGAGACACGGTCCTATATTTTCCTTAATAGGTTGAGGTAGTCCATCAAATATAGCCTCAATTTCCCTTGAGTTATTTTTTTGGATTCTTTCTGAGATGTAGTCCTTATTCTTCTTGGTGGGATGTAATAAGAGATTATTGAATTCCATACTTCATATCCTAATGAATGTAAGTACACTCTTATTCTTGTGCTCCATAATGCATATCCTTCTTCATTAAGTACTGGATCTTTGTTGGAGGAAATCCCTTCATCACTTGTCATGCTTAAGCTTACATATCTACCTTTAAATAAAAGGAACCCACTCTGATACGAATTGTTGAAATTATTCAAATAACTGAGAGGGGGGGTGAATAAGTTATTTCTAAAGCTTAAACCATTTTTCAATATTTAAAGCATTATTACTGATTACATATTTAAAGTTATGATAATGCAGCAAGTACAATAGAAGAGATGATGATCATCAATCACACACACATGATAGAGACAAACAAATACTCATCTTTATTTGAGCACCTACTCAAATGAGGCTGCAACCTATGTTTACAAATTACTTCTTGTGGAGAGCACCAACCCTCATGTTTTTCAAGAACCAACTAAAATAACATTATCTAGCTACAACTGGGTGGAAGCACCAACTTCCAGTTGTACAGGCTCCAACTTGTACAAAAAAAAAAACCATGTTTTTCCTAGCACCACCCTGCCATCCTTGTTTCTCAGATTTAAAACATGTTCAATACAATATGTAGAAAAATAGATATAACAATGCATACCAACTCTATTATGATCTTCTCCTGGATTTTCTTATGCACCTTGGTTCCCCTCATTTTCTCTGTTCTAGATATTCTTGAAAGAACTCAGATTCCTCTGTCATTCTACAATCCCCACTTCGACGTCGATCCATGCACCAACTCTCTATTTGCAGAGATCACACACTTCTCTTCTTATCTCCCATCGTTTTATAAATGTAAATATGTAACTCCTTTACCTATTTGTGTGATTGGAGGTCCATTTCCATAACAGATCAAATTGTTTGATGCCTTATGACAGACATGGAGTCTAATCGCTGAGTAATTATGAGTTTCTACAACGTATCTTTGCCATTTGGCTTCTTCCACTATTGTCATTTTCTGCAACTCGGCTTCTTTCACATTTTTTCTTTTTCCACAAATCAAAGTTTTCATAGTCCTGGTTCTATAGTTCTGGTTTCACGGTACTTTTTTCGCACCAATCATTCTGCACCATTGATCTTCTTCGATATCTCTATGACAATTGATCTAAGAAGAAAATCGGATATCATATATGTTATTTTTTTCAAACATCATTCCACGATTTTTGATTTCTGCCTTCCACACATCCTTTTCTGCATGACTTCTTCTGCACTGTCTATTTCATTCAGTCTCTCTACTGACCATTGATATGAAATCAAACACTTGCTTTCACACATCCTTTTCTACAAATTCAATCTGCGTCGTCGATTTCTTGTGCAACATTTCCCGATCATCGATCTTAGCTCCGGTGTGGGATGCGGATCCCGGGTTTTCAACATTTTGCTAAACCAATTCCATGCTTTTCCTCTTTATGCCTTTCGCTTGCAAAACTCCTTCCGTGTCGTCGATTTATTGTTCACCCTTTCTCGACCGTCGATCTTAGATCCGGTGCGGAATGAAGATCTCGGGTTTCCAACATTTGTTTGAACAACTTCTAGACTTTCCACTTTCCGCTCACAAAAATCCTTCTACACCATCGATTTCTTATGCACCCTTTCCCAATCATCGATCTTAGATTTGGTGCGGGATGCAGATATCGGGTTTTCAACATTTGTTTAAACAACTTCCTGAATTTCCGCTTTCTACCTTCCACCTACAAAAATCCTTCTAGACCATCAATTTTTTGTGCACCTTTTTTCAACCGTCAATATTAGATCCGGTGCGGGTTCCGGATCCTAGGTTTTCAACATTTGTTTAACCAATTTCCATACTTTCCACTTTTCACCTTCCCCTTGTAAAAATCCCTCCATGTCGTCGATTTCTTGTGTAGGTTCACTCCTGACCGTCATTTCTGTTCATTGGATTACCTTTCAAACTTTGTGGATTTTCTCTTGACCGTTGATTTCTTGTGTGGGTTCACTCCTGGACGTCATATCTATTTATCAGATTACCTTTCAAACTTTGCGTATTTTCTCTTGACCATTGATTTTTTGTGCGGGTTCATTCCTGACCGTCGGATATGTTCATCAGATTACCTTTCAAAATTTGCAGATTTGCTCTTAATCGTTGATTTCTTTTGTAGGTTCACTCCTGAGTCCTTTACTTATCTGGATCATCTGCTTGGAACTATGTTACCATCAATGACAACCAAATCACACTCTGATCTATTTCCATATGACCGTAAAACCTCTAACACCTTTGTCAATTATTCAAACTTGAAGTGGTCCATGCGTTCATGCACTAGCAATTTATGATAATGTTCTTGATAAAATAACTTGCCCTTATCATCTTAGAATGGAGGAATTCCTTCATCGAACTGTTCTTGAAACATTTTCTTGAAATCCTTAACCTCCAGAAGCATCTGATTTGCTTTCTCTTGTAAAACTTTGACCAAATTATGTTTATTAATAAAATTTCTATCCCATAGAATGATGGCTAGCCTATCCCTGATTTCCATCTCTTGCATCTCTTCATATGTCAAAGTTTTTAAAAACTTAACAAAATTTTGGGTAGTCTCCAGTGGCTTTTTGTGTATATTTTCATTTACCAATTTACATCTTTGAAGAGCTAAATCCACTATTGCGTTGTCATCGTTCAAAAAATTTAAATAGGATCTAAACTTGGTGATTTCTATAGTCAAAGTATCCCAAATAAGATGTTTAGCTCCTTGCACGGGTAGTTTTGCTATCATCTTCTCATTCAATTCATTAATAGTTTTTTGAAGTTGTTTCTTTTCACCTAAAATTTTGTTTCTTTCTTCAATAATTTGATCCATATCATGCTTCTGCTAGACATTACCTTCTTTCAATTCTTTGATTTCCCCCTCTCTCAAATTTATTTGTGACATGGCAACAAATAAATCATCAGTGGGAGATTTGTTTACTTCATCTTCAGTCTGAATCAACAGTTGGATCATCAAATCCTCCAACACTTCCTCTTCTTTTTTTTGATTGGCATTAAAAGATGAAATATGGGACACAAATCCAGATCATTCAATTTCACAGGCCTCTTTATCCTTCTATAGCTTTAACATTTTCCCCTTAAAGTCCATCAATTCCTAGTAAATGATATCCTTCTCTTGCTGCAACACTGTCAAATCAGATAGATGGATGTGCTATGTAGATGGAACTTTTAGTTATTTCTTAAGGACTTGGATAGTTTTTTATTTTTCTTCTAGGAATTTTTTACTTTCTTGAAAATTAGTTGGTTCAGTCCCTAAAGTTATAATGTCTGTCTGTAATTTTTGAATTTGAACTGAATGGGCTTTGTTCTCCACTTTCTCATGTCAGAGTTGGTTCTCCAACTTATCAATAACCGACTACATCCGTGCAATCTTCAATGTGGACTTTAGTAAATTAGAATATAAAACATCACCAGGCTGTCGATGGAGCTGGATTTTATCAGGCACACTTATTTTCTCCAGGAAGAACTCAACTTCAGAAACTTTCTCATCATCTATCATAGAAAATTTAAGGGTGTTCCTCTGTAAATCCATGGTGTAAATTAGCGACAATTGTTGATCTGCTAACTTTCTCACCTCAAGAAAAATATTTTGTGTCTTGTTTAAAACTTGCTTCCTTTGTTCTGCGCAACTAGAAATAGAGTCAAACTTAGATCTATATCTAGATTTAGATCCTACACTACCTTATTCATGAAAATAATATTATCTTATTTGTACATGTTGTTGCTGTAAAATAAGACCTTTTTTTTCATCATCTGCACTTTGCTTATCCTGCATCGTTATTCCCTTTCAGGCTATGTCTTTAGTCTTTGTTTGAGTTTTCTTCATCAACATCTGTTATGTCGATTTCTGAAAGGTCCATTTTATTTAAGTAAGTAGAGTTATATGGTGTGTGTACAATTATATCCAAGTCATTTCCTTTCTCTTCATCTGCATCTATTATTTTTTCTTTGACTCCTTCACAATCCTCCTCAAATTCCAGCAAATTAACTATTTTATCCATGCCTTCCATTGATTGAAGTTTGAAGGCCTTGTTTTTATTTGTTGTCTTCTTTGCGATATGATTTGCCTTGGATCATATTTTATCCTCTCCATTTTCTCGAATTCCATAGCCTCTAATAATTTTTCAGCAATATGCAAAGCAGTATTGTTTTTGAAAATGAAAGGGTTGATATTGAATGGGAACTTTACATCGGAAGACTTCTTAAAACTACCAAAGTGTTCTTCTTTTGAACAAAACCTCTGCCTGATAAATTCTAACGCAAAAATTCTAGGAGTCAAAAGGGTAGGTAATTTGTAAGGTGGTCCTGTGTAACCATAAACACAAACAATAGTGAATTTCTTATATTAAAACCAGTCTCTTGTAAAACTTTCCACTGAGGGATTTAAAGTAATTTTCATTTCATCTAACACTCTAGGAAACTTTTCATCAAAAAGTAGTATGTATACTTTCGCCATGATTTTATTCACAAACTCAAACATATTTATCTTCCTAGGTAGCCCAGGAGAAAAAATTGTATTGATGAAATGCAACTCAGAGACATTTGAGCATAGGAACATGTTCAGTAAGTATGACTGATACTTGAAATGTCTCAGATTGTGAAAATCCACTATTTGAAAATGAATTGCGGTGGCTAAGAATTCTTCAAAACCAAATAAACAGAATTGGTTTGTCTTTGAATTTGGTAAATTTGTCTTCAACAGAAAGCCAAACATAACTTCAGTCACTCACTTGTCATCATCGTATGCCAATATTTGAATCAATATTGAAAACACGAGTTGGACTTCTTCTTGAAAAAGATGAACATCCACGGGAAAGGCAAGACTCTCTACCACATTACCAACTTTTAGAAATCTTGTCAAAAAGCCATTTTGAATCTTAGACTTACATTCCCTATACGCTTAGACTAGGGTTTATTCACTAAGGGATTCAGTATTTTCAGGAAAAATCTCGGCCACATTCAGAACCTCATGGATGAAATTTGCAATAACTTGACAAAGGATACTAGTAGCGTTTTTGTTCATAATTAATCTCTGAGTGGGATAATAATTATTTACACACCACTCTACAAATTCAGGGTAAGACAAGGTTTGCTCGACAAATAAATAATACATAAAATAATTCCACACATTCAAAACATCTCTTCCTTGTGATTTCAAACTCCATAACTGTTCTTTGGACTAAGAAATGCTGCACATAGAGAGAATTTGGTCGAATACATTTCCATCCCTATCAACTATAACGTCCTCTTTCCTATTTAGGAACTCATAGAGGGAAACTGAACTTGGATCTTCTTCCATAACCCAAACTCTATAAGAAATAACGTGGAAAGAACGTGTTATAAATACCTTGGAGGTGGCGAAAACACTATGGTTGACCTTAGGACCCATAGACCCATGAGTTGTCAACGTCTTCACCATTTCCTCAATGCTACGAAAAGATAAAACTTTTCACAATGACCAATGATTTTTATATTAGGTAATGGGACTGGTTTCAGAGGCCGTGGAAAGTGGTTTTCCCTTTACCATTTTCCCCAGTGGATCTCACCACATCACGCCATGTGGCAGACGGTTTATAATCCGCTGCCTCTTATCTCCTTTATCTCTCACGCTACTCTGGGCTCCGGATCACCTGCCAACTGTTGATCTTATCTAGACCACATATTTTTCGTCTGATCACGCCGTATTGATCCCCGACATCATATCTGGGTCCCATGACCACGTGCATACACCACATTTCAACCTTGACATTTATGCAAAATTGAAACCCATAGATTTGACGCTCATTGAATTTAATTACCCATCATAATTATTAGTACCCTTTGGATGAGTTCTAAGTTGGAGACTATTAACCAGCCTGTGACAGAGCAATGATTGTTGTCGCAGGATCATTGCTTGCCATTGGATTTCAGGATATTAAGATCCAACAGTAAGCAATGATCATGCCACATCAATCATTACTATGCCAGAGTGTAGTTAATTTTCTCCTTATGAGTTGGTAAGTTGGTGGTTACGTTGGTTTTGGAAAATGATTCAGGAGTCATGTTCACTAAATCAGACAAGCTGTGTGGAAGGATGACAACTCGAGTACACATTCTTTGAAATTTTTGGTATAAATGAGAAGGTTAACCCATTTATTATCACCCTTGGCTGCCTAGTGCTCACACAAGTCAAATTCCATGAATCCACTTCGCAACATGGGAATTAATTGCTATCAATATTGGAAAATGGGAACATCCTGGTTCTGTTACTTCATTTGGGGAACAAAGAAGGAGCAATCTCATTTCCAATCCTAAAATTATTTGAACAATGAAGCCAAATAGGATATGGTCGGCTTCAAGAGTAATTCTTTAGGCTTCTGTCCAAGGATTTTTCTATAGAGTTAAGAGTTTTTTAAATTTTAATATTTTATTATTATTTTAAAATGTTTGAAGGTGTTTTATATCATTGTTTTCAAGTAAACATCAATTTGAGGTAGAATTAGGGTAATTAGTATCTTGGCCTATTTTATTTAGCAAAAGGATAAATAAGCCATAGATTTTAGAGGGTCGCTTGCCTTAGATAAAATGAGAAATGGATATGCATTTTTTCTATTTTTGGATGACTGCTGGAATATAGGTCTCTCCCTTCCTATTCAATTGGGAAGATACGTAGCTTTCTATTTCCAAATAACTAAGATAAATTAGTTGAGTTTATCAGTTGCGATAATGAATTTTAATATGAGATTTAAAAAAAAATTAAGTAAATTTGATATAAAATATTGACACTCTATAAATTTGTAATAATGTAAAGTGACAGGAAATGAAAATACCAAACTATTGAAAAATTTCGATTTGATGGGCAAGGGGAATTTGAAATTATAGGCCTCGCTAAGAGAAATCTCTAGACTTAATCACATACACCTCAATATTTTTCCAATTCCTTTAAAACGTGTCCAACTTATCATTGAACTTAACATTTCTACAAAATGAAAAATATGGAACCCCTTAAATTAACATGAATTTAACTGAACATTTCTTCAAAATGAAATCCTTCCATAACAGTAAACTCAATGAATAACAAGGTACTAAAGTTTCTCAGTGAGAGGCGTGTAGCCAAGGAAAAACCATGGCTACATTCAGAAGCACCTACCCTTCCGTCAATAGGATGAAAGGGTAGCTCCTCTATGAGTAAAGCAAAAGAAAACCATGCAACACACTGTTAGAAATGAACAGAAATAACCCTACAACAAACCATTAGAGATAAACTAAGCATGAGCATCCACATATTGCAAAATAAATAAGCATAAAACAAAATATATAGTATACCTATCTATCTAGTTTGAAAGAGGGACACCATGCCGTAACTCTAAAGCTACCTCTCCACACGCTGGGAATGGGTGGAGCTATGACTCAACACACCAAGGGAATGAGCTAATGGAGGAATGGAGATATGAGGGATGAATAGCTTGAGATTGAAAGGTCTCTCAAGGTACTCATGTGAGCATTATAACGACAGGGAGAAACATGAGTGTGTTTGATGGTGACCCCCACCCCTCTATTTATAGCTTTTTTCTCCACTTAGGGATTTTAGCTCCTGGTTAGGGTTTTGGGCCCTACCTAGGGTTTTAAGCCCCTTTTTATTATTTTGTAGCTCCTTTTGGGGAATTTAATACCTTTTAGGGATTTTAGCCCCTTTTTGGGCCTTCTATCCCCTTTATGATCCTTTTGGATCCTTGGTGAGCTATTTTGGCTCTTTTGGGGGTTTTTAAGCCATTTTTAATGATTTTTGAGATTTTGGGAGAAAAACATAGGCAAAACATGGGTGTGGGGGTCAAATGTGTTAGGAGATGGATGTCTACAAATGGTGTAGGCTAGATAGAGCATGTTGAGAAAATTTTCATGTTAACAAGGAAAATATTACAGTTTACCTTTGGACCACAACATGGAGTGCGAATTCACATGTTGTCCTCCTATCCACCTTTCTGCTCATGCCACAACAAAATATCCCTTTTAACTTAGCTGAAAACCCTTTATATTAAGTTTCAAAATACCAGTTTCGGAGGTTCCAGAGAGTGGTTTTTCTCTTACCACTTTTCCCAGTGGAGTTCATCACAATGGGCCACGTCGAGAGTGGTTTATAATCCTCTATCACTTCATACTTTTATTTCTCGTGCTACTTTGCAATCCAGATCACCTCTCCATTGTCGATCCAATCCTGATCAGATCTCCACCATTCGTCTTCATTCACCCACTCCTTGACATCACATCTAGGTCCCATGATCATGTGCATACCCCGCACGTATGATCCACTAGCGCTTTTTGTTGCTTCCCTTGGTCACATTACAATATTTTAGGCCATCTCCTCATGCTAAGAGAATTTTTTCCAGTGCCTTTAAAATGTGTCCAACTTATCCTTTTACTTGACATTTCTACAAAATCAAAAATATGGAACCCCGTGACTTAACGTGAACTTAACTTTACATTTCTACAAAGTGAAACCTTTCCATAACAACAAACTTAGTGAATAACAAGGTACTAAATATTCATGGTGAGAGGTGAAGCTTACAGTTGACCTTTGGACCGCAAACTGGAGTGTGAATTCACGTGTTTTCCTCCTATCCACCTTTCCGCTTGCACCATGAAAAAAGATCCATTTTAACTTAGTCAACAACCCTTTATATTAAGTTTCAAAAGACTGGTTTTGGAGGCTCCAGACAGTGGTTTTTCACTTACCACTTTTTCGAGCAGACCTCATGACATTGTGCCACATAGAGAGTGGTTTATAATCCGCTACTGCTTCATCCTTTTATCTCCCATGATTCTTAGTGTTTTGGATCACATGTCCATCATCGATCCAATCCTGATCATATCTCTTCGTTCATCTTCATTCGCCTGCTCCTTGATATCACATCTGGGTCCCATGATCACATGCATACCCCGCATGTACTATCTGCTAGCACTTTTTGTTGCTACCCTTGGTCACATTACAATATTTTAGGCTAGCTCCTCGCGCTAAGAGAAATATTTCCAGTTCCTTTAAAATGTGTCTAACTTATCCTTTAACTTGACATTTCTACAAAATGAAAAATATGCTGTAACAATAATGATATAGTAACAATCACAATTTCAAAATGAAAGGTATGTATTTTCATCACTTGATTTTAATTTATGCAAATTCAGATGGTTTGATGATGATAATGTGATTTTGCACAATTTGATGTATCACTTAGTCAATATTGAAGCAAATTTTTGTTTACCAATGCACTTGACAAAAATCCCCAAATACAATGATTGTACAGCTTAAGTTGTAGCTTGAAGCAGAGGAAAAATGAATGAGACATATTCCAAAGCATGTGCATGTTTCATATATGAAATTTAGGTGAAAACATAATCCTATTCAATTAGTCTCTTTGGTCACACCTGTCACCCTAAGTAGCTAGAGTTAACATTTAAATGTTTTTACCTTAGGAATCACAACACTTGCTCTAACTGTTGCATTTTCAAGAATAACTTGATTATAAATATAACGAATATACTTTATAGGGTCATGATAGGGTCTATAGTCTTTGGTCCTTCATTACCAAGAAAATGAAAAATATGCAATAGAAATACCTTATCAATAATATCCAAAGTAGTCAGAGTTAAAATTTAAATGTTTTGAACTCAGGAATCACAACACTTGCTATAACTGTTATGGAGAGAAACTTCCAATGGATTGGGGTGTACCACAACACGATGAATGACACCAGAAATCAATCCTTTCCAATATGAAACATTAGAGGAAATATCAATTTAAAATGGGCCTTATAAAAATAATACAAATTCCATTTCATCATGTATTAGCCAATCAAAATTCTTTAAAATTCAAGAAGGGAGCACCTCTTAAACATTTTTTTAATATAAATTTGAGGATAGGTATCATAAAAAAAACTCTTTTTTTTTGTTCGTATTTTCGACATATCTCCCTGTGTTTTTACTCAAGTTTCGATCGAGAGAGCTCATTGGATGCATAATTAAATTCCGCATCCAATGAGTAACAACTTGGCATACTTTTGACGGGCACCTCTACCCCCAAAACAAGAAATACCTGAAAAAATATGATGATCACATCATCATCAATTTTTTTCAGGTATTTCTTGGTTTTGGGGTAGCGGGGCCCGTCAAAAGTATGTCGAGTGGGTACTTGTTGGATTCATAATTTAATTCTACATCCAATGAGCTCTCCCAATTGAAATTTGAGTAAAAACACATGGAGATATGTCAAAAATACAAATAAAAAAGTAGTTTTTTTCTTTTCTTCCTCCAAACTTAATAAATATTATTTTATTATTTTAACTATTATTTTATTAATTTTCCTTAGGAGGCCCATTTTGAGTTGAAATTTCCTCTAATGGAGCAATAAATACATCTAACACTAAGGGATATGAATCGTACCTTATTCCGGACGGTTTATATAGATCTCTGTTGAGCTTTTCCAACAAGCTTGCATTCACAATTCGCTCTCAACAACAGCAAACAAGACAAGCATGCAATATATTCAAGAATTAGGCCTACTCTAGCATATATAATCAATCATGTATAAGGAAATAAATACATCCATGGATACAATATTCATATTTATGCAGATGTATTGGACATGAAATGGATATTTCTATTAATAAAAACAAAGATACAATAGTGACAACCTCTGCCAGCACTTCTTCGAACTTGAGAAACCGAGTCCTCCACCTGGGCCTCCACCACTTCAATCCTCCATCTCTCAATGGAAATATTACAAAGCAAAGGAAATCTTGGGAAGAGAAGCACTGTGTGCTCGAAAGGGACAAAGGGATGCAGACTCAAGCATAACAAGTGAGGCAACAATGGACTATAGTTTCCTTGCTCTCCAATTTCTCCTCCCCTTAATGTATCCAACAGGTTCAATATATAGCACTCCAAATAGGAAATGGAGGGTCGAGTCTAAGCGTTCTCAAGGAACATGGAAGGCCAAGAGTCAATATATTCAGGAATCTATGAGGAAAACTACATTTTTTTTGGCTTTATGCACATTTCCCGATGTATGCGAGTTTTGGATCAAAATATGCGTATACACAGGAGTATAGATTTAAAATTCACGTATATACATAAACATGTGTTTTTTGGGGACTTTCTTGGAACATAAAAGTATAATATGGGAAAAGGAGGGCCAAAGAGTCTACAGAGGGACATGGAAGGCCATAAAGGTGTGATCAACTAGGTGTGGTAAAATCAGCTATAACAAATGCCCCCTAATGTGTGAGGTCAGAGGGGTAACATGATGGCCAAAATACATTATATTCATCCCATAAGTGGAGTAATGAAGACCTATGTGGAAGAACCAACCACTCATCAGTACAATACAATGATCAATCTCTGCATATGGCTGCAAATATACATATAGCAGTCCCAGATACATAAGAGTACAATGGCCATGAATAGGCATGATACACAAATGTCATGTGTGGTCATCACCACGCACAATATACAATGAATCAAGATCTCCATAATGGATGAAGATATTTGATATACACTGGAATATGGTCACGAGAGCTGACATCTCATGTATACTGACACAATCATGGAGGTAGAATATATGGAATGCCACTAATATCAGAGGTCTTCTACGCAAACCACTATGAGTACATGTCCTATCATGTGAATAAAGGTGTCAAGGTCAAACATGATAGTCCATCTTCTAATTACCGGTCATTGATGTATACCGTTAACAGACATAATATATCCCACCAATAATGATAATGGGAATCAAGGTATAGAGTGCAATATAACAAGTGTGAATAAATGTGTTGAGGTTTAGCACTTGAAAGAATCCATCGATCATGGGACATTGATGTATTTCCAAAACTACCAATGGCGAGACAAACTACCACTAATGACTGTAAGTCTCAAGGAACTCAAATGGACTCTATACTCCTATTCCAGAATAAATGATATGAAGTCGATAGAATGGAATCCACTGGAAGGAGGGAATTAAGGCATCCCCCATCAACCAACACGAGGTACTCAACAACGTTGAATAATGTGGAAGAACTCAAATGAACAAGATGTGCATGAACCAGTAACTATACTAAGAATGGCCGACATGGAAATTCAAGATAATTGAGGAATGACCGACTCAGGCTTAAAATTCCTTTTAACAAGAACATAAGGTAAGTGGTGACTGAAGGTAGGCACCATAGACTCGATATGAAAACTAGTACATCTCCGCGACACAGGAGGCATCAACAGAGGCTCCATAGGGACTGGAAGCATAACCAGTCAATGGAAAAAACTCAGAGTAATGAGTACAACTCCTAAATTCATACTAATAACCCAACCAATGGATGTGATATATAGTGCTCTGTTCAAAGGTGACACGACTCGACATATGCCAAAGATAATATAATTTCCCGTTCGTATTTTTATGTTTTTATTTTTTTTGTTGGACTTTTTCATATGTTGAAAAGACTTAAAAAGAATAAAAGTGCTTTATAGTGTACAACTAGGAGGAGACAAGTGTTGAGGGAAAGAAAAATAGTTCCAAGCAGTGGAACATACCTATGTTCAATGCAAGGAAGCATGTGTAGGATAAGGATCCTTGGAGGAAGGTCTCCTCCCAATAAAGGGTGATCAAGCTGCAAAGGATATGTAAAAGGCTCTGCTTGGCTAGGATTGAGAAAATCTCGGGCTACATGGCTTATAAATCGGAAGCAAGGAGCCAACATAAGGCTCAATAAGGAAAGCATAAATCATGGAATGTAATTACAATTTGATACACAAGGGAGTCCCTATGGGGAATGACCAACATAAAGTTCAAGAGGAGTATGAATCTCTTTCTCAAGGACATGGCTTGACTATAAGGGACTCCCCAAACCTAAAGGAGAAATATCAGCATGGGAACCAAATGCAAATAGGATCTAACTAGGGGCACCCATGCATAGGAAATATCTACCACTTACATAACACTAGTTCTAAATAGAAGTATGAAGGTTCCGCGGCATTACGAAGTGGGTTTGTACCTAAGGTCAAGATGAAACAGTCATAAGGAAATGCATAAATGCAAGTGGATGTGAAATCCTAACCTATATTCCAGTTCAACATTATACATGTGATAGACATGAACGGGTCAAAATATCAGTCAAAATTCACTCAAATTAGGTCCCTACACAAAAAATTAGGTCAAACAGTCCGAAATTGTCAATAACGGTCCAAACTATAGAAAAGTGGGTAAAATTTTCAATTTTTTTTCTATAAAATAGTGAAATTTATTTTTTCCATACAATTTGGAATTTTACCCCACATACTGTTTTTGAACCAAAAACTTGAGAATTTGATTCTGGGAGCCACAATCCACGAAATCACAAACCATTTGGATTAGGTAAATCCTCATGCCATTCTCATTCATTTCAATGCTTTTATTTTAATTTTTCATGGTCAATTTTTAATTTTTATGGCATCCTAAAAAAGGAGATTTCAGCCCACGTGGAAAATTAGTTGGTTTCCGCGTATAGGGCTCGTCATATGCATAAAATCCTTTGGTTCTCATGTATGTACGCAACTATTTGCAGAACAGTCGCGTATACGGCCGTGTTTAACAATTTTAAAGGCAAAGACTCATGAAACTCTAATTTTTTTGTGCAATATGGTTATTGGGTGGCGTGAACGTGAGCATGAATATGTTGACAAAAAATATCAATATAGTCAGCAATGATTTCTAGATAGGTATTTGTACCCAATTTTCTCTCTATCCTGCCACTTGTACTTCTCATTTCCATCAAGAACCTATGGACATGCCTTGAAGCAATGTATTGTACTGAACCCCAGTTTTGGTGATTGACCCTCTCTATATCCTCAATTTTAATCTTGTGCTCATCCACTTTAAAATTGTTATAAAGCATTCTTACATGGTTAAAACTAATCAACTCTTGTCCAACAATCAAATCTTGTTGACCACTAAACAAAGGATTCACTAGATTTTTTCCATTGTGGATGTAATCCTAGTCATGAAGTTATGTTACTTTAAAGCCATCATACAACCCAGTTAGCCTCCACCCTTCCCAAGGAATTTGATATCTCATGCCTGTTGTTGAGTAATAATCCTTCAACATAAGCATTCTTCACCTACTATCCCCATCCGAGGAATGACCAATAATAGGTCCTAAAAAATGTTCCACATTTTTCTTCCATAGGTCTTCTATTTTTTCCCATTGTCAGTGGACAAAATTTGCATCAAACCTATTGCACGTTGGATGAGCAACCACAACCAAATGAGGAATCTTCTCATGTGAAGGGTTTTCAATAATAACACATGCATAATGGCCAATCACACAGTTCTTGAAGGCATCTGTGATAATCTCATATCCTATAGTGCCCTTACCAACTGTCACCAAGAAATGTGATTGGATCTTATGTTCTTCTTTATTACCACAAAAACCCACCAATGTATCATTTTTATCTACCCACCTGACATATTTTTTCACAACAGTTTCATTTTCAGCAAGGCATACGGGAATTGGGCCCTCTATACCATGTTTGGCTTTATAGGAAGCATACAATTTTGAGATTGCCTAAAAAATGTACTCCTGCTCCCCTGGGATATATGTCAATTATTTTCTAACTTTCCTTAAAGTCATAGATATCAAAGGGCTATCCAGATTCAAGCTAATAAATCTATGTAATCTAGGACCTCCCCATAACTTAATCATCTCATAAATGGATTTAGTGGATGCACTATACCTTCTTCCTGACTTTGAACGAACTAGGTTGTGAAATATATCTTGAAAAATTCCCAAACTACATCTTTACCTTATAATTTTCCTTGATTATGAGCCTCACACACATCCTTTCAAAACCTGAACACATCCTTCCTTCCCGCAAATTCGAACAAATTTTCCCTTAGAAACCTCGTTCTAAAAGACAGTGTAGCAACCTTTGTCCTCTCCCACCAAAGAGACCGCATTGTTAATCCATGTGTAGTATTTGTGTCTCTTGCAAGAATTTTGAGTTCATCTTGAGTCAAATGGTCCAATATTCTCCCTTTCCATATATTTCTCCCATGTCTTTTGTTGTTGCTCCTTGATTCGTGATATAAACGCATCAAAAAGTCATCAGAATTAGGTACCAACTTACAAAAATTGCATGTCAATGAATCAAAGGGATTCATGTTTCAGAAACCCTCTTGCAATGAGCATGTCTGTATGTACCATTAATATGACATTCAATACCATAATAACATAGTGTTCTCTGGGTATGTTTCTCTATGGCCCACAATTTTCCACCACGTTGGTCATCCAATAGAACTTTTGTGTCCAATATCTCCCCTCTTCTATGAAGATAGGGATCCCAATACCCCAAACAAATTAATATCAGGGGAGGCAATTGTCATAGAATAAGATGAAAAAACACATTGGAAAATGATCTACTAACTGCTACTAACAAGCAATAACAAATAAAGTAATGTGCAAATTGAAATTGAAATTTAATTATAACTTGGGTAATTAACAAACTTGAACTAAAATCTTGTGAACTTATAGAAACCCCATGTAATGGTGGTGGTAGTGATGGGATCAATAACTTAGTCAAAATGTTTTGGGACTTATCATTGGTAGGCTTCTTTGGTCTCCCAATTGTTCCACTCAACACAGTTGTATCATGTGAAGCATCATCTGTAGTAGTAGTGTGCTTATTTGATTTCATGTGTTCATTTAGAGAAATGACAATGTTAGCACTTGTTGACACCAAAGAGAACCATCTATTACATCATGTACATTCCACCCTTACTTTTGTCTTGTCCTCATAGTTTGTAAGTGTTGCTTCCACCACCTTGAACAAATTAGGCTCTTGCATTTGGTTTAAATCGTGTAGAAGTTTGATTTCCTGATCAATCTCAAGTTGATCGCTAGCCATTGTTGTCTTATTTTGTATGTTACATGAAGGATTTTCATTAATTCCAAACATTCAAATGCGACATTGATGGGACACTGTTTTCATATGATTGCTTTTGAAGTTACGAACAGTTCGTGCTTCGAAGGGTACTTACCCCGTTCCATAATCAATGCCACAAATTTCATAATGGATCTTTATATTAGGTTTCCCATTTTCTAAATATACCTTGACTATTAGCTTCTCCTTGACAAAATATTCCATTAAAATATTCACTTTATGTTCCCAATATCTCAATACATTAGGATCAGCCCCTATAACTTGTTCCACTAACTCGAACAAATGATCAACTCTTGGTTTTTTATGCATAGGTTACTCTACATTCCCTTCAATGTTTTCATAGATTGGAATTCCTTCCATTACCTGTGATTGAAATGTTTTGACAACCAACATTCCTAATTTACTCTTAATGGCTACATTTTTTATTGTAGGTTGTAATGTCCCTTTTTTGGAATTTTATTAAAATGCTCAATTTTCCAAATTTTTCACAATTTTGGCTCTTCACTAGTTTTAGTGTCCTGGTCTCCAAATCAGCCCAATTGCTCCCAAATATTCAGAGAAGGTGTATTACTGATATAATAACTCAATTATTATTTTCATGTATTTTTTTTTACCTCACAATTACTTTTGAAAACTTGTTTAATGTTCTGTTCAAAGTAGGAGTCTTTACTAGCAAATTGGGGTTCCAATTCCCCCTGGGTAATTGTCGGAAATGGCTTCACAAATGATCCAAAAGTCACTTGAATTTATGAACAGAGGATGGGTATGTGTAAGGGACCTTTTAAAAGTCTCATATGCATCATGGTTCATTTTATACAGGCTTTTATGACTCTTTCCAAAACAACTCCCAAGTCACAATTTCGACCCTTGTGGAAAATGCACCAACTCTTTTCCCAATGCAATAAAAATGAGTAAAATGGATTCCAATGCTTACGTAATAAAAATTAGAATTGAAATACAAATTAATTACAGTCCATACATCATACATTTATCAGATATACATTCCTCCATTCGAAATAATAAGCATTACCATGGCATATATCAAAATAGAGTGGAAATTGTCATTGTTTGCTCATTAAAAGTCATTTTGACATACAACTCTTGGGAATTTAGAATTGAAACTTTATGAGAATGAATAAAATATAATATTTAACTGATTAAAATCATAAATAGATAATTAAATTCTCTCCCAATTCAAAATCATCAGCATTACAATGGTTCACAACACGATAGTGGGGAAATGACACTATTTCTTCACTGTTCAACATTTTTACATGAACTATTTTGGGTATTTAGACCTGAGAGTATTCTGAAAGTGAAATACATAGAATATAAATCATAACATAATATAATGGGAATTATAATCTTCCGCAAAGATATCAATAGCTCACCCAAAGGGCAATCCCTCCATTGGCATAAATATGGTGTGAAAACTGGAAATAGTTGAGAAAGAGTGCTGCAATAGAAGAATCCACAAGATTTCCTATAGCTTAAAAATTCAAATAAGAATCCATTAAATCTCCATTAAATACCTGAGTATCCTCTCCAAACACCAAATAGGATGGGAATCTCTCACCCTCGAAATTGGCTAAGGCATGAACTAGTCATCCACTAGCTCTCTCTCTTCACAATAGCAAATTTCACAAATGATCAAAAGTTTCTTATCATGGATGATCCCTGTATTTTATAAACATTATTAGTATTCTAAGGTTCCAAATCCATCCATAAACCAAATCCAATCCGAATTGGTGTGGCTGCTCATGCTATGCCATGTGGCCTCTCTCTTCACCTTCCCTCTTCTCCCAAATTTGAGTAGGAGCCTCTTGGCCTTCTTCAACTCCCAAATTCGACATATAAGATGATATATTCAATATTTATATGTCATTATGTGATTATTTCAGCCTTTATATCTGACGTGTTTCATAACTATCATAGAATCTCCATCATTGTTGTCATAGATGTCATAAATGTAAGGGGAATCTAGCCAAGTGTCCATGAAACTCCCATTTGGATCTTAATTTCCCATGTAAGTTAAAATTCATCCCAAATTCAACCTATGAAGTATATTTAAAATTATATTAACCTTATAATCCATCCCAAAACATTAGGCTTCCCATAGATTCGAAATTACAAGAGGAGGATTCCATTTAACATAGGAATTCTAGCTTGAGTGGACCCCATAGTCTCCATGTGTCTCTATTCTCCATATCCATTTCAATTTTCTCTTGTATTTATTTAATAATATAAATTATTAAATATTTATCCTCTTCTAATGTCTAAATATCATTTATTATCCCCCTTATTCCAAATCTCAAATCTTCCACCCCCAACCTAGGAAACTAGTGATTTTCCTCCTTGGCAATTATTTGACTTTTAGCATCCCTTTGACAACTTTCATGAATATGGAAAATGTGATTTTTGGCCATTGTGACCCAATGAAAAATTTGGGACATTAAAAATCCTCCCTTCCCAATATTGCTTGTCCTCAAGCAATTTCAAACATGGTTGTTGAAGAACCTGCTTTCTGTATGATTCTTTGAAGTTTCCACTACGCTCCCCACTTTGAGTCTTTGAGATTCCATGAAGATTTTAGAGAGGAACCACCATGCTTTCTGCTTCACTACTATTATTAACATCACCTTATTAATTGGGGAATCCATCTCCCATACTTCTTGTTTCTCAAATAATTTGAAATCAATGGGACTAAAAACTATCCCAGGGTCCCATTGCTTGCATTGCACTCCAACAATTAAGAGTGCTCTCCAACCCATTCCATTTGGAAAGAGAATTCCTAGATCCCATTTTCTTGTATGCATTCTTCCAATCATCATTAGTGCATAATATATATCATAAAATTATATAACAACATAATAATAATGTACATCAAGGAGGTGCCTCACCAAGAAATCATGAAAGTGCTTATACCTCCTAGTGAGTAGACTACCATTTTCCAAGTACATACATGCTTCAAGTGACCAATCAAATCTGCTCCAATGACATAGTTGAGTATCCCATGTCCTATAATGCTTCTTCAAAAGGAAATTATATGCATCAAAATATTCAGCCATGTATTCTTTCATCCAAGAAGTGAATGAGTAATCTCCACTCAAATTTGAACCAAATAGTGAGCAACAGAAACAAGGAGACTTCAAATGACTCAAAGAAGCATTACCCATACATCCATGAAAGAGTGAATCATAAAGATATAACAATGTATGTGGATGGTAACAAAAATGTTCTCCTATCATAAGTCTATTCACCCTACTGTTGCATGAAGTTCCTCTAACATCAAATTAATCAAGTGTTGAGCAATAAAAACCATGAGTCTTCAAGTGACTCAAATACATATCATAGGTGCATCCATGTAGATGTGCATCATCAGAAATAAACAAGGAATTATGTTGCAAATTTGAATAAAAATGTGCTACAAATTATATGTAATGTGCATCAATATAATCATCCATGTGTTCTTTCATCCAATAAGTGAATGGAGAACCTCCACCAAAACCTGAACAAAATAAGGAGCAAGGAAAACATGAAGACTTCAAGTGGCTCAAAGAATTCTTCATCAATACACGCATGAATATGTATATAATCATGCAAATTTAGAGGATTTTGTTTCCAATAGTAATGTTCTTAAATCATATAATTCTTCACCGAAGTGTGGGATGAAGTTCCTCCAACTTCAAATAGACTAGGAAAGGAACAAGGAAAATCATGAGTCTCCAAGTGACTCAAGTGAACATCATAGGTGCACCCATGTAGATATGTATAATCATAATGTAAACAAGGATTCTGATTAAAATTTAAATAACATGGTGCTCTAATAATTCCATCGTCAAAAGGAGAAATAGAATGTCCATGCTCTTCATGTGGCACCATCAAAACGAAACCTTTCACCCATACTTCATTAGGATGACTGTTGCAAAATTTAGAAGGGTAGGATATAGGAGAAAGAACCAACTCACCCAAATGATCAGTAAGTGCAAAATTGTCATAATATGAAGGATCCATAGGGGTAGGATTATGCATCTCCTTCAATATTGTGAAACCTTTGTCATAGATTGGTTCCAATGTAGAGGAATCATGCTCTTCTTTAAAAATTGCATACCCTTCATCAAGAGACAATTCAAGTTCCTCTTCCACCACATCAACTATTTGGATATCTTCAAGTTCATCTTCAAACACATTAAGTATGTTCAAATTTACAAATTTCTCATGATCCACCATGTCATGAGAATCCTCCAAACAATCTACCATTTGACAATCTGAAACATAGGAGGAAAAACAAGTATCTTGCAACTTTTCAAGAAGTTTCTCATTTTGAATTGTGAGCTTATAAATAACTTCATTATTCTTCAAGTAGGATTCATGTAACCATTCAATAATCTCAATGACATTTTTTCTATCAAAAAGCAAAGACATGAAATTACCTTTGATGTTGCACATTGCTCTTTGAATCTTCTCCATGTCTTCAAGGAAGGATGGCTCCTCCAAGGAAGTAGCTCTCCAACAAGAATTTGATACCAATGCTTGAGTGCCATGGAGTATGATAAGGTCATATTGGATCTTATTTTCATTAATCTTTAAGGACCGTTCAATAAAATGAGGCTCTTGCAAATGAACCTCCTCATCTTCTTCCTTCTTTCTTGGACTAACTTCATGAGGCTCAAGTGGTGATGGGGAAGTTGATCTTGTTTCTTCTTCAACTGCTACAAGGTATTCATTTTCATGTTTAATGGAATTTTGGATTGTAGAAACATTTTTAAATCTGATATCTATGTCACCAACATAGATTTGTGAGAACCCATCAATAGGTACTCCTTCATATTTCAATCATCCATCAGTAGATGCTCTTTGGTCCATGTCCATAGTAGAATTTGTTTCAGAATGATATTCAATAGTTTCAAGGTACTATTATTCGTTCTCATGTGAAGTTTCCTCATCTTTTTCAAAGTAATTTGGGAGTGAATTTATATCCTCTTCATGTAATACTTCTTCTACTTCACCTATTTCAGAACTAGGTGGTTCATGGGTCTCCTCCTTTTGCTCCTTCAAGCAACCTGATGCATTTTTCCCCTTGGTGTTCTTAAAATCAATATATTTTTCCCAACTTTGGATAGAAAAAAATTTGAATCCTTTGATAATATTCTTGGTCATTTATTCAAGGATTGGTTCCATGCTTTTTATTATCTCCTTACCATCATATGAGGTTCCCTTTTCATCCCTAGTCATAGTTTCCAAAAAAATGCCTTCTTCTACTACTTTTTTTTCCTTCAATAAAAGAACTTTTGGGTTTCAATATATAATGGTGGTCCCTTAATTATTGTCCTAATAAATGTCTGACCAAATTTATCATATATACATTCCTCCATTCGAAATAATAAGCATTACCATGGCATATATCAAAATAGAGTAGAAATGGTCATTGTTTGCTCATTAAAAGTCATTTTGACATACAACTCTTGGGAATTTTGACTTGAAATTTTTTGAGAATGAATAAAAGAGAATATTGAATGGATTACAATAATAAATTGACAATTAAAGGCTCTCCCAATTCTAAATCATCAGCATTACAATGGTTCACAACAAGATAGTGGGGAAATGACACTATTTCTTCATTGTTCAACATTTTTACATGAATTATTTTGGGTATTTCGACCTGAGAGTATTCTGAAAGTGAAATACAGAGAATATAAATTAGAACATAATATATTGGGAATTATAATATTCCCCAAATATATCAATATCTCACCCAAAGCGCAATCCCTCCATTGGCATGAATATGGTGTGAAAACTGGAAATAGTTGAGAGAGAGTGTTGCAATAGAAGAATCCATATGATTTCCTATAGCTTAAAAATACAAATAAGAATCCATTAAAGCTCCATGAAACACCTAAGTTGCCTCTCCAAACACCAACTAGGATGATAATCTCTCACCCTCGAAATTGGCTAAGGCATGAACTAATCATCCACTAGCTCTCTCTCTCTTCACAATAGTGAATTTCACAAATGACCAAAAGGTTCTTCTCATGCCTGATCCCTGTATTGTATAAAAATTATTAGTCTTATAAGGTTCCAAATCCATCCATAAACCAAATCCAAGTTGAATTGGTGTGGCTGCTCATGCTATGCCATGTGGCCTCTCTCTTCACCTTCCCTCTTCTCCCAAATTTGAGTAGGAGCCCCTTGTCCTTCTCCAACTCCCAAATTCGACCTCTAAGATGCTCTATTCAGTATTGACATGTCATTATGTCAGTATTTCAGCCTTAAAATATGAATTGTGTCATAATTGTCATAGAAGCTCCGTCATTGCTGTCATAGATGTCATAAATGTAAGGGGAATCTAGCCAAGTGTCCATGAAACTCCCATTTGGCTCTTTCTTTCCCATGTAAGTTAAAATTCATCCCAAATTATACCTATGAAGTATATGGAAAATTATATTAACCTTATAATCCATCCCAAAACATTAGGATTCTCATATATTCGAAATTACAAGAGGAGGATGCCATTTAACATAGGAATTCTAGATTGAGTGGGCCCCATAGTCTCCATGTGTCTCCATTCTCCATATCCATTTCAATTTTATATTGTATTTATTTAATAATATGAATTATTAAATATTTATCCTATTCTAATGTCTAAACATCGTTTATTATCCCCCTTCCTCCAAATCTCAAAGCTTCCACCCCCAACCTAGGAAACTAGTGATTTTCCTCCTTGGCAATTATTTGACGTTTAGCATCCCTTTGACAACTTTCATGAATATGGAAAATGTGATTTGGCCATTGTGACCCAAGGAAGAATTTGGGACATTACATAGGTTTCCTTCTATGATCTTACTTTGTATTGAAAGGAATTCCAATTGGGCCAGTAAAATCAAAAGGATAATCAACGATTTCATCGTCCACAATTTCACCACGGATATCAGCATATGTACAACCTTTTCAACACTAGACTATTCTAAGGGCATAATTCTATTCACCAATAAAAATTGCAAAGTCCACAACATCACTTGGATCCAACTGCATTTCGATCCATGCGTACCTTTTAGATGGTTAAGAACATGTTAAGAAATGAATAAAATTATGAAAAAAATTTCAATAATTTGGATATAATATGGCTATGAAATGAGGTGAGTGCATCCATAAATAAATGAAAAAAAAAGATTCAAATTTACACATGCTGTGAGGACCCTGCAGCAAATAATTAATCAAAATACATGATATAGCAGCAGAACTCAAAATCACTTTTATATTAATCGCAGGCCACTTCGAGGGGGCAACCTCCTTTGAGCAAGCTCAATACAAAATAACTTCACGGTGCCTTCCTTGGCCTCAACACACACTTATATACTAAAAATAGGCACCAATACTATGGGTCAAAACCATGGGCCAATATAAACTATGGATCAACAAATACTACAGGCAGCTTACAAAGTATATGTGCCCAACAACAATAACACAAACTATGGATCAACAATTACTATGGGACGACTTACAAAGCATATGCATCCAACAACAATATACTAACACGGTAAAGAGAAGGATTGACATGGGTTCCTAACATCCCCTCCCCCTTAGAAAAAGCTTTGTCCTCAAAGCTTTAGATGTGGAAATTGTCGCTGAACCTGAAGGAGTGGTTCCCATGTAGCATCCTCGGGCTGCATGCCGTGCCATTGAATTAAGACCTCTGTGATAGAGCGAGAGCGAAGCTGACGAGTGCGCTTATTGAGGACAGCCTCCAGCTCCAAAAAGATGGATCCTTCATTATCCAGTTCTGGGAAAATAGTTTGGCCTTTGATGTTGGTGCCAAGAACTTTCTTCAGACAAGAGACATGAAATACTGGATGAATGTGGGAAGAAGGCGGAAGTTCCAATTTATAAGCAACAGACCCAATCTTCTGAAGAATCCTATATGGCCCATAGAAATTTAGAGCGAGCTTATGACACCCTTTGAGTTTTAGTGAGGATTGCTTGTAAGGCTAGAGACGAAGAAAAACCATATCACCGGCTTCAAAAATGCGCTCAGAACGGTGCTGATCAGCTTGTTGCTTCATGCGATTTCTTGCCATGTGAATATTTTCGCGCAAAATGCGAAGAACCTCATCGCAGTTTCGAAGGACCGCATCAACTGCCTGAACTAGAGAACTACTGGGGGTGTAAGGAAGAAGAACTGGCGGTGCCTCACCATAAACTGCTTCATATGGAGTCATTTTAGAGGCAGTGTGGTAAGAGGTATTGTACCACCATTCAGCGAGAGGGAGCCACTTTGCCCACTGATGTTGTTGCTCAGAGGAGAAGCAACGAAGATAAGTTTCCAAGCATTTATTGATAATCTCAGTCTGACCATCCGTTGGGGGGTGATAACCTGAACTCATCTTCAGTTTGGTGCCAGTGTGGTGAAAGAGTTCTGTCCAAAAATGACTGGTGAAAGTCGCATCATGATCCGAGACAATGGAAGAAGGCATTCCATGAAGACAAAAGATCTGGTCCAGGAAAATTTGAGCAACAGAGGAGGCTGTATAGGGATGGCTGAGAGCACAAAAATGACTATATTTGGAGAGGTGTTTAACCACAACTAAAATCATAGTCTTCCCTCTAGATTTAGGAATCCCTTCAATGAAATCCATAGAAATATCTGTCCATATCTGGGTAGGTATGGGCAAGGGTTCGAGCAATCCCGGAAGGGGTGTTGTTTCACCCTTATTGCGCTGGCAGGTATCACATTCAGCCACCATCTGTTGAATTTTCCTTTTCATGCCCTGCCAAAAGAAGTTGCGCCGTGCCCGTTCATACGTTTTGAGAAAACCAGAGTGCCCAGCTGACGGAGAAGCATGGAGTTCATAGAAGATAGCTTGTTGAAGAGCTGTGTTCTGGGGAAGCACTAGATGACCCTTGTATCTCAGTGAAGCACCATCCCAAGAGTAATGTGGGACAGCAGAAGGGTTGTTGTCCAAGCGTTGGATGATTTGAGATAATGAAGAGTCATTGACATAACCCTATTGAACCGATTGCAACCAATTTGGAACAAGCATAGAAATCGCGGAAAGAGAACCTTGGTCATCAAATGTGCGAGAAAGGGCATCCACCACAATATTGTCCTTACCCTTCTTATAAGTGATCTCATAGTCATAACCGATGAGTTTTCTAACCCATTTCTGTTGTGCTGGGGAGGATACATGTTGTTCTAGGAAATATTTCAGACTCTGGTGATCAGTCTTGATGCAGAAATGATTCCCTAAGAGGTAGGGTCACCACTTTTGTACTGCATGCAAAATAGCCATCATTTCCTTCTCATATGTAGAGGCAGCTAAATTATTACTGGAAAGGGCTTTGCTGGTGAATGCAATGGGGTGTTCATCTTGAAAGAGAACAGCACCAAGTCCATTGCCGCAAGCATCACTCTCAATAGTGAAGGGCGTGGAAAAATCGGGCATAACTAGAACAGGTGTAGTACACATAGCTTGTTTCAGCTTGTCAAATGCACACTCAGTAACATGTGTCCATGTAAAAGCATCCTTTTTCAACAGAGTAGTTAATGGAGCTTGAATCTTCCCATAATCCTTGACAAACTTGCGGTAGTAGCCAGTCAACCCCAAAAAACCACGAAGGCTCTTGAGTGTCTTAGGAGGCGGCCAATTGTTCATGGCAGCGATTTTGGCAGGATCCACACGAACCCCTTGTGCTGAGATAATGTGCCCAAGATACTCAACTTACTTTTGGCCAAAAACACATTTAGACTTTTTGGCATGGAGATGATGATCAGAGAAAAGTTGCATTACAAGAGCCAGATGCTGGAGATGTTCATCCCATGTTTTACTGTAGATGAGGATATCATCAAAAAATACCAGAATGAATTTCCGCAAATAGGGTCGTAATATTTTATTCATCAAGGCCTGGAATGTGGAAGGAGCATTAGTGAGACCAAAGGGCATGACGAAAAAATCATAGTGGCCATCATGTGTGTGGAAAGCTGTTTTAGGGATATCATCCTCATGAACCCGAATTTGATGATACCCAGAGCGAAGATCCAACTTGGAGAAAAATTGAGCACCGTGAAGCTCATCAAGAAGCTCATCAACAACAGGAATTGGAAACTTATCCTTGTTGGTGAGGTGATTAAGTACTCGGAAGTCAATGCAGAGGTTCCATGACCCATATTTTTTGTGGACAAGAAGAACTGGTGAAGAAAAGGAACTTGTGCTTGGGTGAATAATACCTTGCTTCAGTAAGTCCCTACCAAGGAGTTCAATCTCTATTTTTTGGTGAAATGGGTAGTGATAGGGCCTGATGTTGGGAGGAATGCTTCTAGGAAGGAGCTGAAGACGATGGTCCTCTGGTCGTGAAGGTGGAAGTCCCACTGGTTCAGCAAAAACACCTGTATATCGATCCAGAATTTGTTGGAGATCCAAAGGAGTAGCGGGGGCCGCTAATGGTTGCATTTGAATGGAATGGAGCTGAGCGATGACACCATGGGAACTCTTCTTAAGGATTTTTTCCATGTGATGTGAACTGATGATGCTGAGAGACCCTGGTTGTAATCCTTTCAATGTGTGTTTGTGTCCATCGGGGGAGAACTGCATCCAAAGTTCAGCAAAATCCCATAATATGGGGCCAAGTGTATGCAGCCATTGAGTGCCCAAAACCACATCACATACGCCTAAGGTCAAGGAAAACATGTCAGAGCGGAGGTTATAATCTCCCATAGAGATACACACATTACAACACTTCCCTTTGCAAGGTAAGGTTCCCCCATTGGCAACCATGACTTCAAAGTTGGAGCAAGGATGGATAAAACAATCAACTTGTTTGGCGATCCGAGGGTCAATAAAATTATGAGTGCTGCCAGAATCAATGAGTATGGTAAGAAGAAGCTTCTTGAAGTAACCGCGTACCCACATTGTTTGGGGGGCAGTGACTCCAGCTAAAGCATGGAGGGATATCTCGGGCTGGTTGTCCTGAGATGGAGGGTCAGTAGGCGGCTCCTGAATGTCAATCGGAGCATCCATTGGATCGGGAGCTTCTTCACCAATTTCAGAGGTAGGTGGAGAATCCACATCCAAGAGATAGAGATTTTATTGAACACATCGATGTCCCCGAGTGAATTTCTCATCACAATTATAACAAATCCCTTTTTATCTGCGTGCCTGCATCTCTGTTTCAGACAAATTCTTGATTGGAGGTGAGCGAGGAGCTGGCGGAATGGGAGGTCGTTGAGAAACCATATTTCGGAAGGGAACAAAAGAGGATTTGGAGCGCTGTTGGGCTGCCATCTTGTCTTCTGCCAACTTAGCCAAGCCCAGGGCTTCCATCATTGTGTTGGGACTGAACATTTTGACCTCAGAGCGAATTGCATCCTTTAGACCACTGATAAAACAACTCCGGTAGAAGTCATCAGGTAATCCTTCAGTGTAATTAGCTAGTTTCTCAAATTTAGTTTGATACTCTTTCACAGTGATAGTTTGGCGAAGTTTAGTGAGAGATCCTATGAAGTCATAAAAAGCACTAGGACCAAATCGTTGCAAAAGGAGCTGGAAAAAATCAGGCCATTTTGTCTCTTCATGAGCCTTGATGTACCAACGATACCATTGAAGATCTTCCTGTTCCAAATGAAAGGAGGAAAGTGGAACTTTTTTGACATCAAAAGTATTATGAAGACTGAAATACTATTCTGCACGATAGATCCATCCAGTCGGATCAGTACCATTGAAGTGAGGAAAATCTAGCTTGAGACCGCGAAAATTGCTAGAAGAAGAGAACCCATTGTCTGATGAAGACTCGTACTGTCGTCTGGTGTTCATAGCTGA
>LPNX010900223.1:196341-299363 GCA_001517045.1 Pseudotsuga menziesii | reverse complement strand
GGTCTTCAGGAATGAAATATGCAGAATGGAATTGCAGAGGTGTCAGTGAAGTTTCAAGGAAAACAGAGTTGAAACCAAGGAGATATGGCCGAAAAACAAAATTTATTTTATTTTATTTTTTTTCAGGAAGGGATCTGCAACGACGCGAAAGTGATCGGAAACAATGGAATTTGCAACGGCGTGGAAGTGATCGGCAACAAATGGATTTGCAACGATGCGGAACTGACCGGCAACAGTTATGGACAGAGGAAATCTACGATTGTGCAACTGAAAATAGATATGGACCACAGGTATGTGTGGCTTCCTATCGGTTCAAGGGAATCACTCGGCTACCAATGCTGTCTAACAGCTTGCGTATTGGGGCAGTACCCCTCACTCCACGGCTCAGGTAAAAATGATAACCGCTTGGCCACAAACAACAGCTCTTGGTTTACCTCACGAGTGGGAACTAGTCAATCAAGTAGGGGTCATTGCCCTTTTCGCTGGCAGGTCCTCTCAGTGGGCCAGCTACTTCGGGGTTCCTGTGGTACTCCTCACAATGAGTTTTAGGGCTTATGCCCAAGTACTTCCCACAGTTAAGCAGATAGGGATTATTCCCAGATCCGAACCTGCAACAGAAGCGAAAAAAAATTTGGGCAGAAATTTCACCCAACGAGCCCAAGAAAGTGATCTGATACCAGATGTGAGGACCCTGCAGCAAATAATTAATCAAAATACACGATATAGCAGCATAACTCAAAATCACTTTTATATTAATCGCAGGCCACTTCGAGGGGGCAACCTCCTTTGAGCAAGCTCAATACAAAATAACTTCACGGTGCCTTCCTTGGCCTCAACAAACACTTATATACTAAAAATAGGCACCAATACTATGGGTCAAAACCATGGGCCAATATAAACTATGGATCAACAAATACTACAGGAGGCTTACAAAGCATATGCACCCAACAACAATAACACAAACTATGGATCAACAATTACTAATGGACGACTTACAAAGCATATGCGTCCAACAACAATATACTAACACGGTAAAGAGAAGGATTGACATGGGTTCCTAACACATGCATATTATTTAATTAATAAAACAAAGAGCTAGAAACCAAGGTATACACTTTCAATTCAAATCTCTAAGATAGATAAAGAAATATTACTATCGGGATGGAACACCTTGAAACAAAATGTATTGTCAGTGGCTTATTCAAATAGCCCTCCCAAAACTGAAGAGTCAACTTCAACGAACCTGCAAAAGATCAAAAAGTGATCAAAACAAGAGATGGAATCGAACCACCAATATTATGAATTATATAATGTAGATTATCTACCATTGAGCTATCACCCTACAACTTTATATACAAGAAGAATATTTGTATTTTTTAGAGTTTTTTTTAAACCAATGAGCACAAGAAGCACATTTCACTCATTTTTATGTAGTTCTCATGGAGATTGTAGTTATAATACTCATTCATCCCAAAATCAATAGATAGTTCCATATGTTCCATATAATACTTGGGAGAAAGGAGGTGGGCTTGGTCAATGCCATTGAAAGTGGTCAATCAAAACTCAAGGCTTGGATCGGTCAATTAATAAACTCATATTTTATACAATCTAAAAAATTCCATCATAGGTTGATATTAGCATGTTGTAACAACACCATAATAACTCTTTATCTCATTTAAATAGAACCCTCTTAATACATTTAGACTCCATTTTCCCTAATTGGATGTTTGGCACTATTATACTCTTTCAACCACCAAAATATATAACATAAATTATTCATATTTTACTAAATCTGAGATTAACATAGATACAAGCATGGCTGCCAAATAAAGTACACTTCAGATCCATTAAGTATATAAAAATAGAAATCATAGCCACAAAAAAATACATAGTGGATCTATGTCTCAGTATGCATCAGGAGGATAACTGGAACAATGAGATGAACAAACTGATCCTCAAAAAGCAACATTGTTATAGGGGTGAGCGGTACTGTCTTGCACAACTTAGGCAGTAGCATGAAGAAAAGATGATACAAAAGGCTCAACCACCAAAATATATAACATAAATTATTCATGTTTTACTAAATATGAGATTAACATAGAGCTTCAAGGGAATATATAGCGATCCTAGCCTTCACGGTATTCCCCTTGTGCCGAGGGAGAGCCAAACTCAAGAGAGAGAAGAAGTTTTTGCAATGAAATTGGATAACCCTTATAAGTTCCCTCTATGGTTGCACTCATAATCAGGGATTTATAAGTTAACTGCAAATTTGAATGCTATGAAGGCTTCAGTAATGAAAAAGAAAGAAACACTAATACATAGAGGGGGCCTTGGTCAATTCTATACTCCTGGAAAACTGCTATGAAAGCTTCGGTAAGGAGATTAGGACGAGAGTAAACAGACCATGTGTAACATGTATTGAATGCATTGTACTACACAAGATAAAAATATCTAAAGCAAGGCCTCTACTGTAAAGTACGATAAACAAACTTTGAATGTAATCCTAGATGGATAGTTGTGTTCTTTGTTTATTGCATATGAAGAGTGGAAACAACTAATGATAAACAAACTTACCTTTCCTTTCATTCCAAAAACATGGATAACTTTCAGCTAGGACAGAGATTCCTCCAAGTGTAAAATCTACAAAAATGAAAGTGATGAAATAACATCAGTCTCTAGTGATATACAATATGGATGATGCTAACTTACAAGTATAGAATTATTAGATAAAATGAAAGGCATGTTTCCAAACTGTAAAATGCATATGATAAGAATATTGTGACATTGGAATTCAATGAGTGTAGGACACATAATATAAACCCTTAAACCCTTAAACACACCCAATGAATGAGCTAGACTCCTTTGCTATTCCTTATTCTGAGGTGTTATCAATGGGATTTTTTACTATTGATTTCACTCAGGTAGCTTCCTCTGGCTCTCTAGGTGATGCTCTTCCCACCCTTCCCCCTGCATTTTCTTTCGGTGGTTCTTTTGGGTAAAAATAAGATCAGATGCACTCACCTCTGCGGCTAGGATTTGAACCTATGACTTTGATGCTGTGGGATGGGATGATGGATATTATGCGACCTTTTTGCTTGTTACTAATCATTTTTCCACTGCTCAGCCTTATTTATTTGCTTCATTCGGGCGAAATGCGAGCTTTATAACTACATCATATAAACCTATAAATGGAGGACCTTAACTATATATCAAGGAGTCAACTACTGAAAATGACAAAGTTGCACCCAAGTTCCCACTTATTACATGGAATGAGAAATATCTCTCAATCACATACCAACAGATGTAGCAACTATATTTTGGTACGATGGTCATTCACTTCGTTGATTTACCGTGTATGGGCAACGAAGGCTTTCTCTAAGGAGGTAGTGTAGATGCTCTCCCTCCTTCCAATATGGTTTGTTCCTTCATTTCTTCCTGTGGAACTTCAATGAATCTAATAGGCTGAAGAAATTTAATACAAATGAATTCTCTTAGTATCCACCAAGCGAGCTTCCCTACCTTAACTCCCTGAGCTTTCCTTCACTGGACCTGTTGCTCATGTTGGATCAACAAAAAGAGAGAAATGGTAAGGGTTGGTTCAATCATTTCCAACACATCTGATGGATTCTGGATTCATAGACCCTTTATAGCTATATTTCATTCATGACTCAAAAACCAAATGCTCCCCATCCCCACCCCATACCCTCTACAACTACCATCGAGCTCTGTTAACGTTCTCCTACTCCTGTTTTTCAAGATGCATCTCCACTCCATTTGATATTTTTAGGCCACTTCTCCATGAATTTTTATAATAAAACCATTAGAACAGTAATCCAACACTTAGTAACTTGGTTTATAACCTTATTCAATTTTATTTGCTTCTTAGCATTAAATTGCTATGGTTTAGACTTAGAGAATTTGTCTAGGAGGTGAATTGGTTATTTTCATACCTTTCAAACATGCACCGGTGCTATAGTTGGTCAAAATAGCACATGTGCACCCTCATTTAATTCCTTGGAGGACTACATCCTTGATTTGGGTGATCTGGGTTTGACTAGGGGGTGCTATTGGTGTATTTTGTCCATTTTGGCTCTCCTGAGAGAATTTATTGTCACCAAGAGCATCCCACACAACTCTAATTTCTCACCCATGCATGAATTGGAGTAATTATTTTCCCATCACACTTCAACCACGTCCACACCTTGATTTGTGACTGTTTGGGCTGAGTTGGAGCTTGTTTGGTCCACCTAGGGGGGATTGAGGCCAATTTTGGCCGTTTTCACATGTACACTTATATTTGGATTCCTAAGACTCATTAATTGATCCATATGTAACATATACATGTTATTAACACATTCATATGTTAGAAAATTCAATAATATCCAGTTTATGTTCACATGTGTATGTAAAATTGTTCCTCTTTCAAGCTTTTTTGCTGGTTTTTGCAAGTGATTCGAATTGTGAGATCCTATTTACTCATATATCATGAAGTATATTAAATTTTCACATGGTATCAGAGATAATTGGATTTTCATATCAATCTTGATTTTTTGAGCTGCATTTTGAGAGATTTTCTTAATAAAATTTGAGTGTTTTTGTAGGTACTTTCTGCAAAATCGCACCACTAGTGCAAGCAGAGATGTAGGAAAGCCACATATTGATCACTCCATTCAATTAATGTGAATGGAAGGATGATATGGTCATCCAATTAAGATATAAGGGTCTCTATAGGGTCACCATGGGTAGAGAAGTGGAACCAAACTTTGTAGTAGAGAAGTTGAAATACTTCAATAGACTTGATGAGGATTTTGGATTGCTGTGTCTAAGAATTTCAAGAGAGATCCTATTTCATGTTGACAGTTTGACAACCCCAAATGAGGTGTGGTGGAAGATCGAATATCTCTTTGGGAAAATTGATGATTTGAGGGGACACGAGCTTGAAAATGAGCTCATTAGCTTGAGCCCAGTGCATTTTGACACTATCCAGGAGTTCTTCACCAAAATCAAGTCTCTATCACTTCAAATCAAGTAGTTTGTAATTGATAAAAAAGTAATAAAAATTGATATTGTCAATCCTTTCGAAGTTGGGGCCAGAATACTCAGTGTTTGTTAGCACATTCCTTTCTGGAAAGCTAACCATTCGATATTGGAAAATGCCAACACTAGCTAGCTTCATGGAGTTTCTGACCCAAGAGAAGGACATGATAGTACAAATGGGCACCATCAAATAAATCAAGGATTAAGACTTAGCTACTGGTGTTTCAAATGCCTCCAAAGGAAAGCAGAAGGAAAAGAATTCGAAACAACCAAAGAAGAAGAAATATGGCATACCCAAGAATCCTGATGGGGGTTTGAATCCTTCAAAGGATAAGGACAAGAAGGGAAAAGATAAAACCAAATGCACCTATTGCCACAAGGGATGGAATCTAAATAGATCCTGCATGAAGAATACCATTGACATGATGGCGCAGTTGCTGGAGAAAAAAACATCCCTGTCCTAGATGGCGCAAGGAAGAAAGATGGAAGCTGAGGTTCTGAGAACAAGGAGAAATGCCATGCCTTAGTGGAAGGTTCTTATGATCCCTCCACCTTCATCATTGATTCATGAGAATCCATGCATATGGCCCCTATAATAAATATCTTCTCTTCCATTCATTCAAATAGTGTCCAAGTTGTTCGAATGGGAGATGAATTTGAGAACCAAACCAAGGGAGTTGGAAGGATTGACCTTGAGCATGGATATTTCAATGATGTCCTTTATGTACCTAATATGGAAGAATTTTTTTTGTTAGTATACCAAATGAAAAATACTGGAGAATCCAATAACATTTACTACTGACTTGGTAGAGATAGCAGAAATATCCTCCAACAAAGTTGTGGCATTGGGGTATGCATACCACCAAGCTAGAATGTATAAGTTCTCAAAATTTCTTCCTAATTCTAGAGGGAAATCACCCCTATCTCATGCCAATGAGACCTCTAAGCTATGGCATGAAATATTTGGACACATGAACTATAAATACCTTTAGGCACTCAACAAGGATGAGATGGTGGAAGGGATTCCTTCAATAAATATTCCAATGGAGCATGCATTGGTTGTGTAGTGGGAAAGAATGCAGAGTGCACATATGAGAAGGGGAAGTCTAGGAGAGAAACACAAACACTTGGATTGGTACATTCAGATCTCATTGGTCCTATTCCCACTCCTTCCTATGGAGGATCAAGGTATATACTCACTTTCATAGACGATTACTCGAGGTTCTATTGGGTGTACCTCCTTAAGTTAAAATCAAAAGTCTTTAAGACATTGAATATTTGGAAGTATTTAGTGGAGAACCAAAGTGAAAATAGGATTAAAATCCTTAGGACTGATAATGGTAAATAATATGTCAATAAAAATATGTAGCATATTTGTGAGGAATGTGGCATCCAAATGAAACATTCGGTCCCCTACACACCACAACAAAATGGTGTGGCAGAGAGGAAAAATAGGGCTTTCAAAGAGATGGATACATGCATGATTGAGGCAAATGAATTGAGTCCCAAGATATGGGATGAATCCATAATTGTGATGCATATGTTTATAACATGGATTTACATAAATCAGTCAAATTTAAAACACCCTACGAGGCTTGGTTTGGCCACAAATCAAATGTCTCACATTTCAGAATTTTTGGCTCAAGGGCATGGGCTTGAATTCCATCAGAAAAGAGGATTAAGGCATTGTAGACACAGAGCAAAGAATGTATCATTGTCGGTTATGGTGAAGACAAAAATGGTTATAATCTCTTTGATACATCCACATACAAGGCTTTCATTGAGAGAAGTGTGCAATTCTAAGTTGATATCATACCATATTTTGAGCTAGTACCGAAGGAATGCTCTTCTCCCCAACACCATGATGATGTAAGTAATGATTCAAGCTATGATTTTTCTGATAATTCTGATAATGACATGGCTTAAGATTACATTTCTCTACATGACTCACCTTCAAGGCCTAAATGGGTTGAGAAAACCATACAAGCTGCTGGGGATCTAGCAGGAAATCCTCTAGATCCTAGGAAGACAAGATCCAAATTTCACAATGCTTCTTATGCAAGTGAAATTTCTCTTGTTGTTCACTGTTATGTGATGATTGTATCTGATCCACATTCATATTAGGAATCTTTTCATGATCCAAGGTGGAAATCAACCATGTAAGATGAATTCAATTCTCTCGAAGAGAATGAGACATGGGAATTGGTTCCCTTGCCTCCGAAGAGGAAGCTTGTGCAATTTAAGTGGGTATTTCAAACCAAAATTTCTGCAGATGGTTCTGATATTAAGTAAAATACCTTATTAGTTTCTAAGGGATTTTCTCAAGTCCAAGGAGTGGACTACACCGAGACCTTTGCACTGGTTGCAAAGATGGATTTAATTAGGCTAATTCTAGCCATTTCTGTTAGTAAATGTTGGAAGTTTCATGAAATGTATGTAAAGAGTGCATTCCTCCATGGTTATAATTTCCCTTTTTGAAATTTTATTAAATGATCAATTTTTTCACTTTTTTTCCTATTTCAACCTTTGACTAGTTTTGATGTCTAGGTCTCCAAATTGTTCCAAATGCTCCCAAATTTTCACAGAAGGTATATGAATGGTATTAAGGTTTGAATATTATGTTTAGGGAAGCTTTATGACCCTCTAAATTCTTCTTCAATTTTTTTTAATATTCTGGTCGAGGTAGAAGTTGTGGCTAGTAATTTGGGGTTCTAATTCCCCCATAATGAATACTGAAAATGGCTTCCCAAATGGACTCAATACAACTCAAATTTCTAAATGGAAGCATGGAAAATGTAAATTAAATAAATATTAACTCATATTCATCACCATTAAACTTTTAATGTCTTCTATAACTCCCTTAAATAAGATGCAAAAAGACTAGTTTCAACCTTGGAGGAAATGATAGGCAAACTTCTCCAAATGCTATGAAACTTAAAAAAATAACTCCAAATGATTATTTAATTAAAATTAAACTCATATAATCCATAAATAACAATCCATTCATCCATAAACCATCATTATTTTACTTATCCATTCTTTTTATCAACATTATATTGGTTCACAACAAGGTAGTGGGGAAATGACACTATTTCTTCATTGTTTAACATTTATACATGAAATATTTTGGGTATTTATACCTAAGTGTATTATTAAATTAAATAAATAAATAAAATTCCATTCATCCACAAACCATCCATATTTTACTTATCCATTCGAATCCTTCAACATCAAATGGGTTCACAACAAGATAGTGGGGAAATGGCACCATTTCTTCATTGATTAACATTTTTACATGAAATATTTCAGTATTTAGACCTAAGAGTATTCTGAAATTTAAATAAATAGAATTTAAATCATAACATAAAATAATGGGGCATTATAAGCTTCCCCAAATAAATCAATATCTCACCAAGTAAGCCTCAATCCATAGAGCAAGAATATGATGATAAAACTTGGAATATATGGAAGCACAAGATGATATTGAAGAGTCCATGAGATTTCATATAGATTGAAACTATAACTTATGGCTCCATTAAATCTCCATGAAATACCTGAGTGGCCTCTCCAAACACTAACTTGGATGGGAATCTTTCACCCTTGAAATTGGCTAAGGCAAGAAACTAGTCATCCACTAGCTCTCTCTCTTCACATGTGCAAATTTCTCAAATGAAAAAAAGCTCTTATCTTGTTTTATTACTATATTTTATAAAAATAATTATCCTTATAAGGTTACCAATACATCCAAAAACTAAATTCAATTCTAATTAGGGTGTGTGCTCATGATTTTCCATGTGGCCTCCCTTTCTTAGCCTTCAATCTTCCCCCAATTTGAGTAGGAGCCCATTGAGATTCCCCAACTCACATGAGATCCATTTTGGATGCTCTATTTCTACCTGACAAAAAATTATGTCATATTTCATCCTTCATATCTTATTTGTGTCATAGGTGTGATAGCATCTTCATCATTGTTGTCATAGAGCTAGGGAATCTAGTCCAAGTGTCTCACTAGCTCCAAAATGCCTCTTCCTCTTCCATGGGAGTTACTCTTCCACCCCAATTCAAATTTAATTGATTAATTCCAAGTATATTTACCTTCCAACTCATCCCAATACCCTTGGGATTCTTATGGATTCGAAATTGACAAGAGGAAGATTCCATGTGGCATAGAAAATATAGCTTGTGTGGGTCCCACATCCTCCATGTGTCTTCATGATCAATTTCCACTTTGATTTTCCATTTTATTTATTTATTTATATCCTTTATTAAATATTTATGTCATTCTAATTTTCAAACATCATTTATTTTCCCCGTTATTCCAAATTCTAAAGCTTTCACTCCCAACCTAGGAAACTAGTATTTTTCCTCCTTGGCAATTATTTGACCCTTAGCATCAATTTGACAAAATCTCATGAATATGGAAAATGTGATTAGGCCATTGTGTCCCAATGAAAAATTTGGGACATGACAAATCCTCCCTTACCAATATTTTTTGTCCTCAAGCAATTTCAAACATGGGTGTTGAAGAACCTCCTTTCTGTATGGTTCTTCGGAAGTTGCCACTAAGTTGCCCAACTTTGAGTCTTTTAAATTCCATGAATATTTTAGAGAATAAACACCATGCTTGCTGCTGCACTAATCTGATTAAAATAATTTATTAATTGGGGAATCCATATCCCATATTACTTATTTCCCAAAAAAATTGAAACCAATGGGACTAAGAACTATCCCAGGGTCCCATTGCTTGTATTGCTCTCCAACAATTAAGAGTGCTCTCCAACCCATACCATTAGGAAAGAGAATTCCAAGATCCAATTTTATTTTATTAATTATTCCAAACATCATGAGTACAAAATATATATCATCAAAGTACATAACAACATAGTAAAAATGTACATCAATGAGGTGCCTCATCAAAAAATCATGAAAGTGATTATACCTCCAAGTAAATGGACCACCATTTTCCAAGTGCATACAATATTCAAGTGACCAATAAAATATGCTCCAATGACATAGGTGAGGATCCCATGTACTATAATGCTGCTCCAAAAGGATGTGATATGCATCAAAATATTCAGCCATGTATTCTTTCATCCAAGAAGTGAATGAAGAATCTCCACTCAAATCTGAACCAAATAGTGAGTAAAAGAAACAAGGAGAATTCAAATGACTCAAAGAATTATCACCCATACATCCATGAATGAAAGAATCATAAATATATAACAAAGTATATGTCTGGAAACAAAATTTTCTCCAATCATAAATCTATTCACCCCAGTGTTGGATGAAGTTCCTACAACATCAAATGAACCAAGTGTTGAGCAAGAAAAACCATGAGTCTTCGAGTGACTCAAATGCATATCATAGATGCATCCATGTAGATGTGCATCATCATAAAGTAACAAAGGATGCTTCTAAAAATGTGAATAAGAATGTGCTCCAACCATGTCATCATAAAAATTAAATCTAGGAGTTCCATACTCCTCATGTGGCACCATCCAAAAGAACCCTTTCACCCATACTTCATTGAGACTAATGCTGCAAGGGATTGTGGGATGTAGGAGAATGAACTAACTCACCAAAATGATCAAAATGTGCAGATGTTTCATCATGGGAAGGATCCATAGGGGTAGTATCATGCAACTCCTTCAAAAGTGTGAAACCTTTGTCATATATTGGTTCCAATGTACATGAATCATGCTCTTCTTTAAAAATTGCATAACCTTCATGAAGAGACAATTCAAGTTCCTCTTCCACCACATCAAGTGTTTACATCTCTTCAATTTTATCTTAAAACACATCAAGAACATTCAAATTTCCACATTTATCATGATCCACCATGTCATGAGAATCCTTTAAACAATCTACCATTTGACAATCTGAAACATAGGATGAAAAACAAGTATCTTGAAACTTTTCAAGAAGTTGATCATTTTGAATTGTGAGCTTATGAATATATTCATTATTCTTCAAGTAGGATTCAAGTAACCATTCACTAAGCTCAATCACATTTTTTATACAAAAAATCAAATACATGAAATTACCTTTGATGTGGCACATTTCTCTTTGAATCTTCTCCATGTCTTCAAGGAAGGATGTTTCCTCCAATGAAGTAGCTCTCCAACAAGAATGTGACACTAATTCTTGAGTGTCATGGAGTATGCTAAGGGACTCTTGGATCTTATTTTCATTCATCTTTAAGGACCCTTCAATAAAATGAGGCTCTTGCAAATGACCCTCGTCATCTTCTTCCTTCTTGCTTAGACCAGCTTCATGAAGCTCAAGTGGTGATGGGGAAGTTGATATTGTTTCTTCTTCAACTGCTACAAGGTATTCATTTTAATTTTTAATGGAAGTTTGTATTTCAGAAGCAATTTCAAAATTGATCTCTATGTCGCCAACATAGAGGTGTGAGCACCCATCAGTAGGTAATCCTTCATAGTTCAAGCATCCATCAGTAGATGCTCTTTGTTTCATTTCCCAAGTAGGATGTATCTCGAAATGATCTTCAATAGAAACTTATTCATACTCATATGATGTTTATTCATATTTTTCAGAGTCACTTGGGAGTGACTCTTGATCATGTTCATGTATTACTTCTTCTACTTCACCTATTTCAAAACTAGGTGGTTCATGGGTCTCTTCTTTTTTCTCCTTCAAGAAAACTAATGCGTTTTCCCCCTTGGGTTTATTAAGATAAATATATTTTCTCCAAATTTTGATAGCCAACAATTCAAATCCTTTAATAATATTCTTGCTGATGTCTTCAAAATAGGTTCCATGATTTGTATATGCTCCTCACCATCATATGAGGTTCCCTTTTCATCCCTAGTCATAGTTTCTTCTTCAACAAAAGCACTTTTGGTTTCAATATATAATGGTGTCCATTTGAATTATTTTACTCATAAATTTCAGACCACATCAGGTTCCAAGATCATGCTCTGATACCACTGTAATGTCCCTTTTTGAAATTTTATTAAATGACCAATTTTTTCACTTTTTTTCCTATTTCGACCTTTGACTAGTTTTGATGTCTAGGTATCCAAATGATCCCAAATATTCACAAAAGTTATATGAATGATATTAATATTTGAATATGATTTTTAGGGAATATTTATGACCCTCTAAAGGATTCTGCAAACTTTTTTAAGATTCTGATCGAGGTAGGAGTTGTGGCTAGTAATTTGGGGTTCTAATTCCCCCATAATGAATACTAAAAATGGCTTCCCAAATGGACTCAAGCCAACTCGAATTTCTGAATGGAAGCAGGGGAAATGTAAATGACATAAATATTAACTCATATGAATCACCATTCATATTTTAATGTCTTCTACAACTCTCTTAAATTAGATTCCAAAATACTAGTTTCAACCTTGTCGGAAATGATAGGCAAACTTCTCCAAATGCTCTGAAACTCAAAAAAATAACTCCAAATGCTTATGTAATGAACATTAAACTAATATAATCCATAAATAACATTCTTTTAATCCATAAAACATCATTATTTTAATTATCGATTCGAATCCATCAACATCAAATGGGTTCACAACAAGATAATGGGGAAATATCACCATTTCTTCATTGATTAACATTTTTACATGAAATCTTTCAGTATTTCGACCTGAGAGTCTTCTAAAATTGAAATACAGAGAATTTACATCAGAAGATAAAATAATGGGGAATTAAAATATTCCCCAAAGATATCAATAGCTCACCAAGTGCGCCTCAATCCATAGAGCAAGAATATGATGAGAAAACTTGGAATGGATGGAAGAACAATTTGATCTTGAAGTGTCCACGAGCTGCCCTGTATCTTGCACCGATAACTTATGAATCCATTAAAACTTCATGAAATACCTAAGTGTCCTCTCCAAACACCAACTTGGATGGGAATCTTTCACCCTTGAAATTGGCTAAGGCAAGAAACTAGTCATCCACTAACTCTCTCTCTTCACATATGCAAATTTCTCAAATGATAAAAATCTCTTCTCTTGTTTGATTCCTGTATTTTATAAAAATCCTTAGCCTTCTAATCTTACCAATCCATTCACAAACTAAATCCAATTTGAATTAGGGTGTGTGCTCATGATTTTCCATGTGTCCTCCTTTTCCTAGCCTTCCATCTTCCCCCAATTCGAGTAGGAGCCCATTGAGCTTCCCAAACTCACGTGAGTGCCCTCTTGGATGCTCTATTTCGACCTGATATGTCATATATTTCATATTTAATCCTTCAGATATGATTTCTGTCATAGGTGTCATAGCATCTTCATCATTGTTGTAATAGCGCTAGGGAATATAGTCCAAGTGTCTTACTAGCTCCAAAATGCCTCTTCCTCTTCCATGGGAGTTACTCTTCCAATCCAATTCGACCTTAATTGATTCATGCCAAGTATATTGACCTTCCAACTCATCCAAAGACCCTTGGGATTCTTATGGACTCTAAATGACAAGAGGAGGATACCATGTGGCATAGAAAATCTATCTTGCGTGGGTCCCACATCCTCCATGTGTCTTCATGATCAATTGCCACTTTTATTTTCCGTTGTATGTATTTATTTAGATCCTTTATTAAATATTTATTCCATTCTAATGTTCAACTATAATTTATTTTCCCCCTTATTCCAAATCCCAAAGCTTCCACTCCCAACCTAGGAAGCTAGTAATTTTCCTCGGCAATTATTTGACCCTTAGCATCAATTTGACAAACTCTCATGAATATGGAAAATGTTATTAGGCCATTGTGACCCAATGAAAAATTTTGGACATGATAGTGGTGAACTACAATAAGATATCTACATGCATCAACCTGAAGGTTTCCAAGAGGATCCTTCACTTGTTTGTAGGTTGAAGAAGCCACTCTATGGGCTCAAGCAAGCCCCAAGGGCTTGGTATGATAAAATGGATAGTTTTTTTCTCTTAATTGGTTTCATTCAATGGAAATATGATCCAAATGTGTATTTGAAGAAAAATGATGGTGAATGATGGTGTATTGCAGTTTATTGTACTGTATGTGGATGACCTCTTAATTACAGGGAGTTGCACCAAACAAATTGGATCAATTTAGGCATCTGTTGGCAGGGGTTTTGGTAAGTGAGTTGCACAGCATCGTGGCAGCTGCACAACCTCACACGGTACTGCACAAGGCCATATTAGAACTATGGGAAGAANTTTTGTTGTAATAGGTCATTAGCGGTTATAAGTTAGTTAGAAGTGGACCCTCAATGTAATGGCGCAAGCCTATTTATAGATCTAGTTTTGCAAGTAGATAAAATGGAAGAGGAATAGGAGAATCACATCAGAGGATAATTGGAGCATAAGATCTATTGCAATATGGTTTTGTGAATATTTTCCTGTGTATCTACATTTTCCTAATGTATGTAGTCTCCGGTTTTGGAGAATAATTGTGTAATGTGATTCCTTTGCACAAGATTAATATGATATGGCAATTGTGGCACAAGTCTCATCTGTTATCACTATTGCGATCTAATCTGTTGTGATGTCACGACCTATTTTGTTATGATGTTGTGACCTGTTTTGGTATAATGCTACTGTGATTTAGTCCCTTTCTGTTATATCGATGTGACCTTCTTTTATTCTATATCAATGCGATCTTTTTTTCTGCTACTGTCTATTGCACTATGAGTAGATATGTTTTATGGACAATGCTGCAGTATTAGTAATATGGTGATAACTGTATGATGCTATAATGATTGCATAAGTTCTGAATACACTCTACAAGCTAAGGAAATGGTGTAAACTAAATTGCAAGCTCGAGATCTAGCAGTTATGGTGGCCTTTCATCGGATCCCCATATCCTCTGTCCCCATTGCCAGAAACTCAGTTTCGACAGCTCTCCCTTGAATGCCTTAGGTGAGACCTCATCTACTCCACAGACGTTGCTGGGCAGGGTAAAACCTATCTAGGCCAGTGCTCAAATAGATTGTGTTGGGTGTGCATTGACAAAGTGGGAACCCCTTTCGACGAGGCTTTGTTGGTGGGTTTCACCAACAAATGGTTCCATTGACGAGGCTTTAAGTTTCTACTAAGAGGAGGATATGTTTTGGCATCCGACTCAACTGGAGATCGAAGGGTGGTTTGATCTAAAGTTGCAAGAGTTTACTGAAGCTGAAAATCAGAATCCGAAGACAAACTTTTAAGGAGGAGAGCCGACATCCTGGACCCCAGAGTTGATCTAGGAATTACAAGAAACCAATAATAGGGAATTGCGGGCAATTGAAGCATGCTTGGATAGTATCTTAGAAGGATACATCACTGAGTTTGTAGTCGACACCAATAAGTCCTTTAGCGAAGCAGAAAGAGAGTTCTTCAGTGGACCGCGAGGAAGGTTCTTGTTGTCGTTGCAGTTTTCCATTAAGCAACTGGTTTGTGTAAAAGGTATTCTAAAGATGGACCAAGAGTAGTGGAACTCTAGTGTACGGAGGATGTAGGCACTGCGACAGAATGGGGGAGATGCATGAAAAGGTAAGGGGTATATGGGCTTGAGTTCTGGTGAGAATGTGAAGGTCATCGAGGAAAAAAGTGGTTGTACGAGGGGAGGAGAAAGGTTTTGAGAGAAGAGGTAGAGGACAGGGGAAGGTCCTATCACGATCAAAGTGCAATGCTGTGAAGAACAACCAAATGAGACGAAGTGACCTTTTTGTGATGATGAGGCCTAGGTTACACCCAGAAGGACAATAGGATCAAACCCCAGCAGTAATGTGCCCACCCCTCCACGCACTACTCCACCACAAGGAAAAAATACACACTCTACGTCAACTTTCCCGACGTGTCAGCAACAGTCTAGTAATAAAGCACTAGTAGGAGGAAGAAGGCCCAGGATGGCGGGCGATGAAATGAAGTTACCAATATTCAATGGGAATTGAACTGATGATCCAAAGTAGTACTGGTTCTTATGTGAGGTGATTTGGACCGCCCGAAAAACTGTTGATGATGATGTTAATAAAAGTCATCTAGCCACTACTCTGAGGGGTCATGCAATGGAATGGTTCATGAGATTCATGTGGATCCCTCAGGGAGGTACCACGAAGACATTGGATGAGATCCAAATGAGATTATTTGAATAATTTAAGAAGCCAAAATCTGAGGCTCAGTATATTACTAAATTGAAGGAAATCAAACAGTTCCCCAATGAGACGATTTAGGACTTTGATCAGTGGTTTAAGACATTGATGGCTCGGGTCAGTTTTCAAATGAGCGATGTTTAGCACAAGGAATGTTCCATCACCGTGCTTATCCCACATATTAGACAGCCACTAACGCAACAAAATATTGTGACATAGAGCGAGGCTCTGGATACCGCAATGAAATTGGAGGCATCACTAGCAAGAGAATATGCAGTCGAAATGAACCAGATTCAAGCGCAGTTGGCCAATTTGATGCTCCAACTACAATATATCAAAAAGGACAAGGAAGATCATGATGATATTTGGTGCACCTGTTGCCATGCAGACAGACATACCAAGGACACCTATCCGATGTTTCAAAATTACTTGCTGTCGGGAGCCCCGAATCCATTGAGTTGTGTTGGTGTACCATCGTGTCACATATGTCAGGCCTATTGGAATAGAAATGAGAACTGTGATTACATGTAGAAGATGGTTACCAAGGCAAAAAATTTGTACTGTACATTTTTTCGGTTAGTTGGACATGACGACAAAACCTGCTGTGCTTATGATTTGCTCCAGGAAAGGACGTATGATTCATACTTTGTGAAAGATGAGGACCCCCAGATAGTGCAAGCATAGCCACCAGTAGTACAACCTGCATCTCAAGTTCCATATACACCACCACCTCCATTGTAGTTTGTCCATGTGCAACCGCAGCAACAGTTTATAGCCCAGCCGTAGTTTGCACCTCTACCGCAAATGGTGGTGCAACCATAGTATAACCAGGCACCACGAACACAGTATAATCAGCCACGATACATTCAAGCAGCATACTATGTCCAGCAGCAACCAACCCCACTGCAGGAACAGATGGCCCAACCACAATTTCAACAAGGAGGAGTCTGAGGAGTATTTCGTGGAGGGTTCAGAGGTCGAGGAGGAGGATTTGGTTGAGGAGGAGGACGAGGTCGCAAATCAATCTAGTGCTACACCTATGGGGAATTTAGGAATTATCAGAGGGAATTCCCTCATGTGTAGTGTACATACTATGAAGCCAACGATCATAATGTTGAAAGCTTTCCTCAGCTGATTGCAAAATGGAAGGCATGAAATATTCCTCAGTTACAGAATGTACAAAATCAAAATCAGCCTGCATTCCAAGTACAAAACCAACCAATAATGTAGAACTAGGTCCCATAGCAGACTCAGACTCAAAACCTACCTTAGACTCAGAACCAACCAATGAATCAACCATTGAATTAGACCCCACCATTGAACTTGAATCAAGGATCGATAGTTGCCACTATTCAGGCTGAGCCATGAATGAAGGATGTTGAAATTGGGATCATCACTCGCGTTGGTACAACAACTGGAGACAATGGACCACGGCTGCAAGTTCAGCTTGCTAGTAAGAAAAAGGTCACATTTGATATTGGGACAGAGAAAGATACCTTCTTTGACACAAAGAATGCAATAGAGTGAAATATGGGTAAGTTACCAATTGTTGATATGCCATTTGCTTTTGATCCATCTGTAGAGGCAGGACCATCGCAGAAGCATGGTACCTTACGAAAGTTCTTTGAGAGTTGTCTATCACTGGCACGTGACTCTGACACCCTTATCGAGCTTGAGACATTATTACACCACCCAGATAAGACAGTGAAGGATTCTGCTATAAATTCCTTGCAAAAAAGGAAGATTGGGAAGGAGATGAGGATGAATATCTAGATTGGAGATTATGAGGTTGACTCAGTCATTATGGATCTTGGATCAGATGTAAACATTCTGACCAAGCAAACCTGGAAATTGATGGGAAATCCAACATTGGGATGGTCACCGGTATAGCTGCGACTAGCAAATCAGGCGAAGGTTCATCCCATTGGTCGTGTTTCAAACATGGTTGTTGACATTGAAAGTATGAAAATAAATGCTGACTTTGATGTGACAGAAGTCGTAGAAGACGGTGGTTCCTATCTCGCGCTACTAGGGATTGGATGGGATAATGATAGCATGGCAGTTATCAACTTCAAAAAATGAGTTATGACATTTGAAAACTAGGATGTTAGGGTCATTTATCCTATGGACCCTCAGGAAAGATGATGATATATTGAACCTGTAAAGGATGAAGTCAGGAGAAGTTGGGATCACGATTATAACATCTCTGAAGACTATATCCATCCTACTGTCAATGGTAAACTTGGATGGCGCAGCACAAGTTCCACGTCCTCTAACTCTGAAAACGCTCTAGAAAATTGGCAAAAACAGTTGCATGAGGTATCATTTAAGAAATGCAGGTTGATTACACAGTCTCTTCGGCATGTTGCAACTGAAACTGTCAAGTTGCCCATTTATGAAGGACTGCTAGGACTATAAGAGTTCTTTCAAGAATTTAAAGATAAATTTTTAAATCACAAAGGATATTGGCTCTTGATGTAGCACTAAAGGCTACTCCGACTCGATGGTGGGTGACACACAAACAGATGATCCATGACTGGGAACAGTGCCGCAGATTGATGATGGTTCGCTTTGGTGATTTAGAGGTCCATCATGCTGGGAGATATGATGGACGGAATGATCCCACTGGTCATTTAATCGAATGTTAGACTTTATAGGCATTGCGACCTAGAGATGAATGGGTCCACGCTTTCATTCACACTCTGGAAGAAATGCCGAGATCTTGGTATGTGGTAACAGAGTTGGATAGGACTATCATCACTTGGGAGAAGTTGTCTATTTGTTTTGCGTAGACTTTTAGTTTTCAGGACATCAACCCAGAGGTATGTAATGCTTTACAAATCATCTGCGACGTCGTACTCAAGGTCACCCCTATCGCCTATCCAATTGATCCACATGCGCATTGTTCAATCCAATCCATGATGAACTGCTACAACTTATCAGGGGAACCTGAATATGATGATGAGTTGTGGAATGTTAATAATCCAAAGTCTGAAGGAAGCCGCAATGTCACAGCCCCCAACATATAGACATAATCAATGAGACATCCGTTGAGGATCTGGAAAGTCAACATTGGGACGAAAGAGAACCCAAAATTCACCAATGTCAGAGACTATTGGGATGAGGAGACCATGGCCAAGATCATGGACATGCTACATGAATTCCAGGACCTTTTTCTGACATGGTTTTCGAAGATGAAGGGAATTTTAGGAGACCTGGGGGAGATGAAAATTGTGTTGAAACTAGATTCCAAACCAATGCAACAAAGGCCGTACCGACTGAATCCATGATACAAGGACCATGTGAAGGTCAAGATTGATTGGATGCTTGATGTTGAGATCATCAAGCATGTAGAAGAATATGAGTGGATAAGTCCTATGGTGGTCTAAGATAAAAAGATAGGAGAAATCCGCATTTGCGTCAACCTAAGGAAGCTAAATGATGCATGTGTACATGATCCATTCCCGATCCCTTTTATAGATGAAGTTCTTGAAGGTGTAGGTGGCCAGGAGATGTATTCTTTCACAGATGGCTTCTCAGGATACCACCAGATCCGAATTGCGAAGGAGGATTGCTATAAGACTACGTTTGTCACTAAGTGGGGTTGTTTTTAATATACAGTCATGCTGTTTGGGCTGAAGAATGCACCAGTTGTATTCTCTCGCGTAGTCATCACTGTATGTAATATTTTATTCAAAAGTTCCTATAGGTGTATATGGATGACTGGACTGTCTATGGACTAATTAGGGACAATCTGGACAACCTACGATTGATGCTGGAAAGGTGTCGCCAGCATCAAATAGCCTTAAACTCTAAAAAGTGTATTTTTTTTGCACCATTTGGAATGCTAATGGGGAACATTGTTTGCAAAGAAGGTCTGTTGGTCGATCCAAAAAATATTGCGCTAATCCTTATTTTACCACAACTGACTAATGTCTAGATGCTTTGGGCCACATTGGAGCATACTGGATACTATTGCAATTTTATCAAAGGATACGCTGCGATAACTGCCCCCATGGAGAAACTACTAAAGAAGGATGCATCCTATGAATGGAATTAGCAATGTATAGGAATTTTTGACACTTTGAAAGCCAAGATGGCCTCTATGCCCATACTGGTTTTTCCTGATTGGGATAAGGAGTGCCATGTGCACGTCAACTCTTCTTCTATCGCGCTGGGGGTCATTCTTGCACAACCAGGTGAGGGTGACCTGGATCACCTGATCACATATGCCAGTAGAAAGCTATATTTTGCTGAACAAAATTATACAATGACAGAAAGGGAAGGCTTGCTGAAGGTTTATGCACTGCAAAAGTTCCAGCACTACTTGTTGGGCGGACATTTCAAGATGTTCACTGATCATTCTACTTTGCAATACCTGGTCAATAATCCTGTGTTGGGGGGGGACATCTGTCAATGGATTTTACTCTTCCGGGAGTTTGATTTTGAAATAATTGTGAAGCCAGAGTGATTGAACACTGGCCTCGATCATCTGTCTTGCATCGAGAACGGTGAAGAACCGACCAATATTGATGATGAATTGCCAGATGCACAACTGTTCTTTGTTGACATCGTAGATGATCACTATGAGCCAATTATTTAGTTTCTGGCAACTGGTGTTTCCCTGGAGGACATGTAGACTAGCCAAAAGAAGAAGCTGGTAGTAGAAGCTTCTGATTTTCAGTTAATTACGGGATAGTTATATAAACTTGGACCAGATGAAATCTTGCGACGGTGTATTTTACTGCATGAGCAGGGTCCCATTCTTGAAGAAGCACATGCAGGAATCACGGGAGGTCACTATGTAGGTAGGGACACTACGTGGAAGGTGTTGCACATCATACTATGGTGGCCTATGTTGCATAATGATTCTGTAGACTATGCGAGGAGCTGCGATGTCTGCTAGCGTGTTGGTGAACCATCATGGCAGGATGAGATTCCGTTGTTACCGCAGGTGACTCTGCAACCATTTGATAAGTGGGCTATGGATTTTGTGGGTCCTATTAATCCACCAGGGAAGTAGACTGGTGTTCAATACATCATTACTGCAACCGACTATCTCACTAGATGGGCAGAAGCTGCACCTGTTATGGATTGCACTACTGCGACGACAATGAGGTTCATCTTTGAAAACATCGTGAAATGGTTTGGGTGTCCTAGGATCTTGATGAGTGACCTGAGGGAAGTCACTTTGTCAACCGAACTGTGAAAGCGCTAACTGAGAAGTTGCAGGTGTAGCATAAGAGGAGTACACCATACCATCCATAGGTGAATGGGACCGTTGAAGCATTCAACAAAATCTTGGAAACAACATTGACTAAGGTATGTAATGCTAACCGTGATGACTAGGACCTAAAAATTCCAGCGATGCTATGGGCCTATTGCACTACTTGTAAAAGGATAACTGGTCAGACACCATTTAAGCATGTCTATGGGAAATAGGCAGTCATGCCCATGGAGTATATTGTTCCCAGTCTGCGCATTTCCATAGCGACAGACATGGATGATGTAGAAGTGTTAGAAGAATGAATTGCGTAGTTAATCCAGCTTGAAGAAGACCATTTTATTACTAGCTTCCACCAACAGGTTGTGAAGGATCGACAGAAAGCATGGCATGATCACCACATTAAGAAAAAAAAGTTTGCGACAGGAGATTTGGTGTTGTTATACGATAGTAAGTTCATCAAGCATCCAGGTTAGTTACAAATGCACTAGTTAGGTCCCTATCTTGTTCCTTCCATTACTTTTGGTGGTGCAGTTCAATTACAAGAACTAGATGGGGCAGTCTTACCGACGCTTGTCAATGGAAGTCGCTTAAATCCCTACAGGTCGGGTTCGGTGATGCGCACTACGTGAGGTGCTAAAAAAAAATTTGTTTTAGCTCAGAAAAACAAGGTGAGCCCTAGGGGAGAGGCTACGCAAGGTTCTAGTTGTTAGCGATGACTGGTCAACCACCTCTGACAGTTGCAGGGTTGTGGGTTGGTTAAATCAAGTAATAAATGCAGGTAGTTAAAATAGTTGGCTGGCGGCGCTTGTTGAAGTGACCCGCATTAATGAGGGATCTGACCGTTAGAGGAGTAAGACCGTCGATGGATTTGGTGTCATTAATACCAGATTTAGCAATAATGGTAATGATAGATTTGGAAATGATGAATTTTGGATTGGAGGTGGCTATAAAACAACGCGTGGGATGTGTAAGGATGGCATTGTTCAGTTGAGCGAGAAAAGTGAGAAGCAAAGAAGGAATTGTGCAGTGGGGTGAGTGAGTTGTAGTGTTGCAGGTTAGAGCTATTGAGTGCATTCTCAGGTTTGAAGGGTTGAGGCGTGAGGCATGCTGAGCGACCTCGATGAGATTGAGATTTCAAGTGAGTACGAGTCCCCTATTTGTCCCACGGTTGTGGAAGAAGATATTATGAGTATGCCAGTCGATACATCATCCATTCCCAAGTGGAAGTGGTAGGCTCAAAGGCCCAGTCCCAGGCCATCGTAGAAGAGGAAAACTCACACCTCGACAAGAGTGCAAGGGGAAGGAACTACATAGGCCGAGTCGTTGAGCTCGGGAGCTGTTGATTCCATGACACCTTGGGGTGTCTCTATACATGACATTTTGGGATATGTCACTCCTATGCGTCTAGCATCCAAGCTGAGGAAGTTGTCAAAGAATCAGAAGTACCCACCAAAATTGTCGCCGTTGCCAGAGGGGATGAAGTGTTTGGTGGACATCATCCCTGCATTAATTAGATTGAAATTTGAATACCATGACCTGCTATTGGTAAAAGATGTCAGGGATGAGCCCTATGAGTCAATCGTGATGGGGCCTGGTGCTCTAATTTGGTGGATTCCTCAAACTTGGGGGAGTGGGTTAGATCAATCAGGATTGTTGGGGCTCATCAATATACCTCATTTTGGGCAATTGAATGAAACCCATGCATGCGTGAAGAAATTGTTGGCTTTCTTTCATGGAGGGACACTTTGGTTGAATACACTAATCCTAGTTACAATAGATTTGATCGCAAGCATCATAGGCTTGTCAGAGGGCGGGGAAGATCCGGTGTAGTATATCCATGGGAGAGATACTGACAAAAATCTTGCAAGGCAGCTGAAGGAGTGCTTTGGTTTATAGTGTGATGGCCGTGCTTATCGCATCGATAGCATTAACTCATAGGTGGTGCACATTGGTGCAAGGATTCTGGAAAGTAAGGTCATTCTCGGAAACCGACCAATCCAATGCAATTCAGGTGTTGTCGCCTATGCCTAGAAGTGTGCTGATGGGGTGCAAATGAATTGGTCTCTATTTTTGCTGAATCAATTATTAGAAGATGCGCTTGCTGCTCAGGATGGGAATTCATTCTCATATAGTTGGTTGTTGATACTTATTGCGCTAGTTGCCTGGATGGAACTGGAAGACTATCAACCGATGGCGGTTGATGTGGAAAAGGTGTGCTGAGGTGCACAATATCAAAAATTATGGTGGGTTGAAGAACCTAGTTGACAGATGGACTGTGCCATTCAATTTTGGGTTTATTGGGAAGCATTTCAAGCCACAGCCATTGTCGTTCCTCGAGTCTCTCCTTATTCCATGACCAGGTATCAGCAGATCCTTTAGTTTTCCATTGAGCCCCACTCCATCTACATTCAGGCACGATGGGACCTCGACAAGTAGTGGCTACCTTTTTCTTACAAAGTCACGACAAAATATTTGGATGCCATTATCCAAGAGTGGTCAATGGAGTGGTACAACCTAGTGAGTTAGGAGGAATTATCTAAAGAGAAACCACTGGATTCCCTAGAAGAACCTTCCCCAAAGGACCTGAGCACTCACAAATCTGACAACGAGTCGTCAACTGACCCTGAGGATGCAGCACAACGCATGCTGGAGGATACTCACACCAAATGGCACCAGGAATATGAAGCGGGTAGTGGTACCAAGTTAGGGATGGAGGATCAATTGCAATGACTTATCAAAGCGGTCACTAACTCATCCGCGTATGTGACAAAGGCGATCTGAGAGTCAAACCATGAATAATTTGGTGTGGTAATAGATCGATTAGATTCAATTTTTGGCATTATTTATAGGTAGACATCTATGCGACCCATGATACAGGACATTCTGTCAATTAGCACTGAGCCTCGGGCTAGGAACGTGCAAGTTCTTCCAACTACGATCGACGCGAGAAATGAGGAAGTTCACCAGTTGCTGCGACTGATGCAGAGTGTGGATTTGAACCTGAACAAGTTGTCTACTATGGAATTAGTGGAGTTGCAGCACGTTTCCACCTTGGAATTGGAGGAATGACAAAAATAACTGACTAAGGGGTATATTCAGTCACAGAGTGTCACAGAGAAGCTACAAAAATAGGTCAATGAGCTACATCAGGTTCAGGTGCAACTGGTAGAATAAAAATTTCAAGAAATAGATGCCTTGAAGGAGACACAGGTTGAGATGCAGCAAAAGTCTGCTGAGGAGATTATGAAACTGAAAAAGGTACAAGACCACCTGATCATTGAACATGCATAGATGTGTGCCAGGTGCGGCAAAGTTGAGCAGGTTGTTTCTGAATCCTTCCAGCACCTTTTTGAGAACACGGTTAAACTCACCCCAGCCGAAAAAGGCCAAATGATTGGGGAAAAATATTGTTCAGCTTTAGGATACCAACCTGATGCTCAATTCCTTGGTGCAGCCTACGATGCCACCAAAGCAGGTTGCAGAGTGGAAATCCTCCATTGAAGACATCGCAACTAAGTTTGAAACCATGGATCAAGAGGCTAAAACCATTATGGAAGTGACAATGCAGTTTTGGCAGAGCATTGTCTAGGATGAGCAATTGAATCAGCTGACGGTGCAAGTGTAAGAAGCCGAAGGTTAATTGATGACTTTAAAGACATCACTGAGGGCCATACCACTGAGGGTACATATCACATGGGCCAAAGAACTAAAGGATTTACAACAGAGAGCTGCCCATGCGCAGGAACGCCAACAAAAGCGCCATGCTCAGCTTGATGAATTTCAGGAAATCAGTGGACAGTTGGCTCTTAAAGCAGATGCCACACTGCAGGTAGTACAAGAGCATCGAAAAATGGTCGACAACAAGGCCCATAAAGAGAACCCAGTAAATCAGACTTTGACTAATTGTCAGAGTATTGCCGACAAAGTCCAGCTTCAGGTACGTGAGATTGCACAGAAATTTGAAGATTTCAAGGCATGGACATTGGCACATACCCTGTCAACCTGACGTGGCTTGAGGGTGAGCCACAAGACTGTGTTGGGGGCCTGTTGGCAGGGGTTTTGGTAAGTGAGTTGCACAGCATTGTGGCAACTGCACAACCTCACGTGGTACCGCGCAAGGCCAGATTAGCGCGATGGGCGGAAGAATAACTATTTTGAATATTTTATATGTTATTTGACCAAGTTTTGTTGTAATAGGTCATTAGCCATTATAATTTATTTAGAAGTGGACTGTCAATGTAATGGCGCAAGTCTATTTATAGATCTAGTTTTGCAAGTAGATAAAATGGAAGAGGAATAGGAGAATCGCATCAGAGGATAATTGGAGCATAAGATCTAGTGCAATATGGTTTTGTGAATATTTTCCTGTGTATCTGCATTTTCCTGATGTATGTAGTCTCCGATTTTGGAGAATAATTGTGTAATATTATTCCTTTGTGCAAGATTAATATGATATGGCAATTGTGGCACAAGTCTCATCTATTATCAATGTTGCGATCTAATCTGTTGTGATGTTGCGACCTATTCTATTATGATGTTGTGACCTATTTTGGTATAATGCTGCTATGATTTATTCCCTTTCTGTTATATCGATGCAATCTACTTTTCTTCTATATTGATGCGATCTGTTTTTCTGCTACTGTCTGTTACACTATGAGTAGATATGTTTTATAGACAATGTTGCGGTATTAGTAATATGGTGATAACTGTATGATGTTATAATGATTGCATAAGTTCTGAATACACTCTGCAAGCTGAGGAAATGGTGTAAAGTCAACTGCAATCTTGTGATATAGCAGTTATGGTGGCCTTTCATCGAATCCCCGTATCCTCTGTCCCCACTACCGAAAACTCGGTTTCGACATCTCTCCCCTAAACGCCTCAGGTGAGACCTCGTTTTCTCCGTAGACGTTACTGGGCAGGGTAAAACCTGTCTGGGCTAGTGCTCAGGGAGATTACATTGGGTGGGCGTCAACAGAGTGGGAACCCCTATCGACGAGGCTTTGTTGGTGGGTTTCACCAACAACATCTCTACACAATGAGTTTGCAATGACTGATCTATGATTGCTAAAACAATTTCTAGGATTGGAAATTGAGCAATCTGAAAGAGGCATCATGCTCAAACAACATACGTATTCTTCAGAACTGCTAATAAATTTCAAGATGGCTGATTGTAAGGCAGCCAAGTGCCCATTTCTTTATGGCATAAAACTATGTGAAGTTGGTGATTTTCCTTTGGTAGATTGCTCACTATACAGGAAGCTAGTTGGTAGTTTGTTGTACCTTACACATAAAAGAACTGATTTAGCTTATTCTGTTAGTGCTGTAGCAAGGTATATGTATCAACCACATGAGGTCCCTTGGAAGGAAGCCAAAAATATCCTTCAATATGTTCAAGGAAGAAATATTTTTGGGGTACACTATGCAGCTAGTTATTCACTAGACCTAGTTGGATTTTCTGATTCGGATTGGGATGGAGATCTCAATGACAGAAAGTGCACTTCAGGTTTTGTTTTTATGCTTGCTGATGGTCCCATTTTCTGGTCTAGTAAGAAACAACACACAATTTCTCTTTCTTCAACAGAGGACGAATAGAGCAGTGAATGCAACCACACAATGTGTGTGGTTGCAAGGTATTCTTCGGGAGCTTGATGTTGCATTTGATTTACTTGTTACCATTTGGTGTGATAATCAAAGTTCCATCAAGGTATATAAAGATATAATATAAAGGTAGAGGACAAAGCACATAGAGATCCATATGCACTACATCTAGGGCTTAGTGCATGACAAGGTGATTGCCTTGCAGTATTTCCCATCCACCGAGCAAACTGCTGACATATTCACCAAGAGTTTTACTGAGAAGACCTTCACTTACTTGAGATCATTGCTTGGAGTAAGTGATGGATGGTGATGGCTTCCATTCACTTACAGGTTTTTAGCCCCATGTCCATTTTTGAGGGGAGGTTTTCATCTTTTCCTCATTTTACATGGACAAAAAAATTTCTGTTTGTGATGAGGTGACTTGAGCCTTTGTTTCCAAGGCCTCTAATAATATTTTGATGAGTTGTACTAAGTCATGGTTAAGGAGGGGTGTTATAATAGTAATCCAACACTTATTACCTTCGTTTATAACCTTAGTCAATTTCATTTGCTTCTTAGCATTAAATTGTTATGGTTTAGACTTAGGGAATTTGTCTAGGAGGTGAATTAGTTATTTTCAGACCTTTCACACATGCACCAGCACTATATTTGGTCATCCCAACACATTTTCACCCTAATTTAATGCCTTGGAGAACTACATCCTTGATTTGGGTGATCTAGGTTTGACTAGGGGGTGCTATTAGTGCATTTTGTCCATTTTGGATCTCCCAGGACCATTTATTGTCACCTAGAGCCTCCCACACACATATACTTTCTCAACCACACATGAATTGGAGTGATGATTGACCTAAAACACTTCATCCATGTCCACACCATGATTTGTGACCGTTTGGGTTGAGTTGGAGCTTGTTTGGTCCACCCAGGGGGGATTGAGGCCAATTTTGGCCATTTTCACATGTACACTTAGATTTGGCTTCCTAAGCCTCACTAATTGATCCATATAATATATACCTATTATTAACAGAGAAAATGCTCACAAAAACCCTCTATATATTGCATATTTTTAGGCACATATAATAACCCCCTCGAACCTTAATATGTCCCCAATAGAAGTTTTGGTTTTTTATAATTAATAAACCCCCAATATGAACGGACGTGATATGGGTATTTTTCGTCAGTGAAACCCCTATGGGTCAATGCATGTTCTAGATTTCCCTTGAATTGTGCAAATTGTTTTATCTTTCAAATGTGAAACTTTTGATTCTTTTAACACAATTTGTTTCTTTAATAACTCATTCACTAATTCTGACTCAATCCAAGATTTTTCAAGTGCACACTCATTTTCTTCCATTTCTGTGATTCTTTATTTTGTGCAAATAAACTCCTCTTCTTTAACCTCCATCTGTTTCTTCATTGCTTCATGCATATCCCTAATATGCTTGACCTGTTCTTTTTCCTTTTCTAGATCTTCCTTTAGCACCTTGTTAACTTTTCTTGATTTCCTCAAATATTCAAGTGCACTAATCAATTCACCTTCCTAGTCGGCTTCAATATTGTCCTTGTCTTAAGATTCTAAACTTTCCTCAGTGCGAATGGAATTTTCCTTAACTTTGGACTTCCACAATGGTAGTGTGACCTCATCAGAGGAATGTTCATTGTCAATAGTGTTCTTGAATGATTCTTTTGTGCTGCTTTATTTTTTATTCTCTTCAGAATTCAGAGAGGGTAGATGAATCCCATAGTATGTCCATTTATTTGATGTACTGGCCATAGCTCTTTTAGTTGATGAATTTATTCTTGTTGAGTTTTCATCTTGGATTAGTTCCATGAATAATACATCCCTTGGACTATCACTGTTGTCTTCTTCCTCTAAAACATTATCCTCCTTGGTGTTCATAAATTTTTTTTGTACCTCTGAAATTTCTTTGTGTCCATGATTTTGTTATGCTAATGCTAGCTTCTTCATTCTTGATAATCTGACTCCTCTTCACTTTCACTATCTTGATTTTCATAAGTGAATTTTGAGGCAATATGTCCAATCTTGCCACATTTAAAACACTTAAAAGGAAAAATTCCCTTGTACTTACCTTGTCCTCTTTTCAATTTTCTAACAAAGTTAGCCTCTTCTTCGTAAAAAAAAAGTCAGCTATATTCTTGCATTCATTTTTGTTGGATTTTGACTTCCTTGTAGATTTAAATGCAAATTCCTTCCTGGAGACATTCTCAGGTTTTGTTCTCATCTCATATGTTGTGAGAATTCCATATAATTCATCCTTGTACATATTGTCCAAGTTAGATCCATCTTCTAAGACTGACACTTTTGAATTGAACCCTGCATAAAGAGTTCTCATGATATTTTGTACAACTGAATTTTCTTCAATTGTAGCTCCAAGTCTTGCTATAGAGTTTACTATCTCATCCACTCTTAGAAAGTATGTGGAAACATCTTCCTCCTCCATCTTGTATGTTTCAAACTATGCCAAGAATGTTTTCAATTTAGCCTTCTTGACTTTGTCTTCACCTTCATAGATACTCTTTAACTTGTCCTAGACTTCTTTGTTTGTAGTATAGTGCATTACTTTCGTAAACCTGACATCTACTAGCCCACATAATATGGTATTATTTTCTCATGCATTCCATTCATATTGTCCTTTGTTTTCAGGATCAAACGACGTTGTTTTCTAGGTTGTGTGATCATCAGTTTTATCTGACTCATCTATGGTGGTTTTTGGGAACTCCTATCCATCTTCCACTGATTTCCAAACATCCATATCAAGGGCATGTAAACAAACTTACATTCATATTTTCTAGAAACCATAGTTGGAGCCATCAAATATTGGAGCGCATTTGGTGGACAGACCTTCTTGGTTATCCATATCTTTGTGGGATCCTTCTTCCAAATTTTAGTCTGTTGCTAAAGACACCTGCATTGATACCAATTGTTTGATTTATCTTATTACTAAGATGGGGAGGAAAATCAGTAATTTTGTAGATATGTATTTATTCCTCTATGACATATTTTCACCAATTAAAACTTTTTCAGCAACACAATAACAAATGCAACAACACACAAATATATGAGAATATTTGTATATCTATAAATACATGTGTATGCTTACATCAGTGGGAGATTTAAATTTACAAACATGAGAACCCACTCATTTTAGGTGTTGACATGATCCCTAAGTACAATCTATCGATTTCGGACACCAAACTGCAACAATTTCAATCTATGCAAGCATCAACTCACGAACTTCAGGAATGGACCTAAACAAATATATGTCTGACTGTGCAAACTACAACTTGTGGAAATCAAGCTATGACCTGTGAATAACTAAGCTCTCTGGTTGTGGAAGCACCAACTTTCAATTTTTTTTCCAACACCAACTAGAAGGAGGCTCTGAGCCCCTGTACTTTATCTGCTCCAACAGAAAGGATGCTACAACACCACAATTGTATTTACTGGTTGCAACTGAAACAAGGCTCGAACCCTCTCATTTTTATTTGCACCAATAGAAAGGATGCTACAACATCCTAATTATATTATCCAACACCTACTGGAAAGAGGATACAACCTCCTTCTCCTTGCCACATCCGACCTCCTTGATATGAAATAAGATTATATTGAAAAATTGAAAATACAAAAATACCTTATCATTGTGAATGTATTCACAATACTGTTGCTAGGAAAATCACACCTCTTATAGACAAGAGTTGTTCCTCTAGGCTCGAATGGTTCAGATCTAGAAAAAATGGGTAAACAACAAGAATGGAAGACTTCCCCTAGAGCTTGTAGACATCTGGAATGAATCCTTTGGTTGTTCTGCAGTATGATGTATGTGTCTCCTATGTTTATGAATCTCCACAGATGTACCTACACAAACACATCAAATAGGCAAGCAAGATCAAAGATACCAGAACATAATCTACAGTTCGATACCAGTGACTAAGGAATCCAGTAATAAAATGAAATTATTTAAACATAACACATCTTATGAGAAAGCAACCAAATTTGCATTAATAATGAAGAATAAAGATTAAAACCTTTTTCCTTAGTGTTGTGATGCTCCTTCACATGCCATGACTTGTACTCAAAATCTCCAACTTTCTCCTTCTATGCTCACCCTAGATTAGGCCAGAATCTCAATTCAGCAGCATAACTTTTATCTCTCTCAACCATGGGGTATGAACCAGGTTTTATAGGCTTTGGGAGGATAGGGATAGTTGAGTAATTCATGTGTGAGGTGGAAGGGAGATCCAAAAAGGGAGGATCTTGAGTCTAGGTGGTCCACAGGAGTAGGGATGATGGTGCCACAAAGTCTTCCTTTGAGAAGCTTCATGGAATCTTCTCTCTTTTCTTTTTTTAACTTGAGCACCACTTCTCCTCCATGTAGACAGAGAATTACCATGGTGGAACCGCCCCCTGATTAAGGGGTAAAAGTAGTGGCACCACGTATTTTCAAGAGACAATGGGCGTTACCGAAGAGGTTAATGCCTCTTGCATTAGGGGAAAAGGTGGTGCTGGACTCAATTATGAAAACAAGAGTCTAGGCCACTGCCTAATTTCACAATTTGGGATTTGAGGGAAACTTTTGATGTTTTAGTGCTCAACAAATGATGGTGACAAGATTTAGGTGTAACATATTGCCCCCCAAAGCATGAGGCTAGAGGGATATGATAGGAGAGATATTTGAAAGAGAGCAAGTTATCACTTCGAGGCAAGAAATTGCTTGATCGGAGATCATCATCAACCAGGATTTTGCAATACATCAATAATTTTTTATTCATACCATATGATTCCTCATCATGGCTGCAGACCAATACAGGGCAGATCCATGAGAGAGATGAATAAACATGGCTACTAGAATACAACGTAGATCCATGCAAATAAGAATCAAACTTGGACATAGCTACTAGACATACAATGTAGATCAATGTCAAATGGACACAAATTTGAGCACAACCACGAACATACAAATGTGGATCCATGCTAGGTATTATACAAAATACTCCATCGCAACCTTGGGAAAGCAATGAGCGCTTAAAAAATACCCAGGGTCTTTGTATCATCTTCCACAAAGTACGATTATATCCATGTTATTACAATGTTTTGATGTCAAACATGGTAGAAACCAATTGATTATCGGTCAATGAAAAGAATTGTTAACAAGTGAGAGGGATATCACCATTAATGTAAATGATTCCCAAGGTACCCTAGTACAATCTCCTGAGTGTGAATAGATTATTTGATGTCAACACCCAGTCGAATCTTTCGATCAAAGGTCAATGATGAAAACCTATGTCAAAAGCGATAGTATCAATCATTGATGCATACATATATCAAGGTACTAATATTTTTATTTCTAAGACTAATTCCTGGATGATGATCTGACGTTGACATGAATAGCCTTGTCGATGGAGGGCCATGATGAATCCCACATTGACGACACAAAACTTGGAATAATAGTTCTGTAATTTTGAGTATGTTGTAACCATAGGACTGACTCAAAAGGTACTAACACAAAGGTTGTTTAAATTGCAGAGGTAAGCTTTCAATTTTCCTTTGAACATGGGGCGACACGACCGAAGACTTGGAAACATTGAATTAGACCAGATGAATACCAATACATAATGTGACGGTAGATGATGCATTCTTTGAAAGACTCAAAGGAGTGACATGACTCATGAAAATGGATCGACTTGGAAGCAAGCTGAATACCCAATTGACTGCATGAAAAGCAGACAAGTTCTATGTTCAAAGGTGACTAATAACTACCATTTATTCACAGAATGAAATTGTTCCCTTCCCTTAATTTCCCCATCATGATTGATGAGTGCCTCTTTTCATTTTTACAAGTCCAAAGAGGGTAACAAACACTTGTTGTATCTTATCCGGAGGTAAGTCCATTCTCATACATTTCACGAACCTGAGAAAGGAGGGGTTCATTTCCAAAAGAGGGTTTCTCAATGTTTAGTTTAATGAGTCCATTTAAAGTAAATTTGGCACCATTCATGTTTAGAGAGTTTGAACGAAAATGGAAGAAGACTCTAAAAGGTCCTTTTTCGTAGCTAGTCAATCTAAACCAAAAAAGGGGTAAACTACCGTCGAAAAGACGACTCTTCAAGTACTTTTATGAGCATGAAGAAGACAAGCTCGCTCAACAATATTTTCACATTTAAGAAGTTAGAAAATATTTTAAAGAGGACTCCATTAGGGTTTTGTTTTCATGATGAGCGGGTTTAACGAGCCTGAAAAGAAGCGAAAACGACTCGGAACTTTGATACTAGGTTTAAGGAGCACGATTGAAGTATCAAAATGAGTGCTCGATGAATTTTTCCATTTTACGGAAGTATGAAAAAGTAAAAAATGAACTTACCCATAGCCAATATTATTCACTTTCGTCCCTGCAAGAAGTTTTAAAAAGACTATTAGATTCCCAAAACAATATTTAAAATTGACTTTTATAACTATAGAAAAAGGGCATTTTTTAATAAAATAATTAAAAAATATTGAAATAATATAAAAACCATAAATAATATCATATAAAAGTCAAAAGAAATAGTAAATACATTTCATTTACCATTTTCCAAGTTTTGGAGAGCCATTTGGATTATTGTGTGCAGATTTTCAGTTGAAGATTCGAGAGCCATTACTCGTCCATTTTTCGATTCGTCGGTCTCACTAGGATCTAAAACACTTCTCATCATTTTCATGGTATCAATTTTTGTTTTCCAAGCATTTTATTTAGTTTTGGGGAATTTTACCCAAGGGTAAAATTGGTTTCCCGGGTAACGCGTTTCTCCCTTGCGGGAAAAGTGGTGCCCAATGAAAACCACGGCTTTTACGCCTGCATAGGTGGTGGCACCACTTTGTCTCAAGGAGATAGAAGTGGTGCCAGAAAAAACGCCACAAAAAAGGATGCCCTAGACAAAATAGTGATTTTGAAGCATTTAAAAAGTTTGATTATGTGTCTAATTGCTCCATTTATTGTTTTTGGCAAGTCATATTATCCAAAATGGTGGTATGGAAAGAGAGGTAGCATGAGGACGATGATGCCCGAGTTGAGGCAGATGCAACTTCTATAGCTGCACTATGGGCTTGTGGCCTTCTAAAATTCTTCCAGGCTCCCAGTATGATATCCTATGTCAAACTACTGGAGCACATTTTGCTTATGTGGAACCTGAAACAACAACATTTTGAGGTGGGGTCCCACATTCTCACTATGGAGGTGGAAGAAATTTATTTTCTTACTAGATTATCTAGGCGTGGAGTGCCAATTTCATTGACAAGATCTTGAGCGGGATACATTGCCACAAAATAACTCATAGTTCGTCACTTCTATCCATGCACTAAAATGTCAGGAAAGAAGATCCCCATCAAGGAAATGATGGATTTGCCACTTCAGATAGTACTCTTCACTATGCAGAGGGTTGCAGGGAGCCAAGGGGCTCACCAATATTCCTAGGAACATATGTTGTATGCCTTGGAGGATATAGCACCTACTTTTTTCAACTGGGTTGAAGCATTGCTTATGATGTTCAAGGATCAGCTGATGAAGTGTCGGCAGGGGGAACTCAAAAAGTTTTGTTATGGGACTATCCTGGCTTGTCTCTTCTTCGAGAGGGTACCTCTCCTAAGGCCATAGGTGGTATTTACTGAGCTGAGAGCTCGAGAGCCTCACATGTTGCAGTGGGTGGAGATCATGGCCCACAATGGAGGTAGAGGAGCCAAGGTCAAGTACGGTAATCCCTTCTTCTGTTGGTTGGATGATCAAATCCTCATGATTGAGGATTATGCTTATTTTGGGACCAAATTCGGAGGAGATCCAGATCTACCTTTACTAACTGATGCTCAGTGGGGTGACATTAGTAAGAAACAAGCTCAAGATTTTGATTATTTTTGTATATTCATTTTTTATGATTTTTATGAATGATAAAGAGACCTAATGTTTTCATGTAGATGTTGGAGATGCCTAACCTAGGCGTTCATCCCCAATGGACAAGTGAGCCGAGGATCGTTTTGTACACAGGTGGGACATCAATTTAACTGAGTTGGAGGAAAACCTCAACCGATTGAAATTAGACATTTCATATGCTGTGATAGATGACCTCCCTAGGAGGTACTAGAGATACACAACTGGAGTGTCAAGCCGTTTCAGCCGCTTGCTCCGAAGGGTATCTAGGGATATTATGTGCTATCATGAGCACCATTATACATTCCGCATGATGTATACACTGAAAGCTATCTAGCTTCAGGATTTTTGATATTTTGTATTTGAAAGCCACGGTGCTTCAGTCGGAGTCTCATGACCATTATTTTTGCAAAACAATTTATATATATATATATACAGACCTATTTACGGTGTTTATATGTGTTTCAAATGGAAAATGATATTTAAATGCGTTTTATGTGTCTTTTACTATTTAATTTATAATGGACCATGTTTTATTTATAACAATTATGTATAGGCAATATACCAGTCTAGAATGTAGCTTGCCAATGAGTCGGTAACCTTGTTCTAAGACCTAGGAATATGCCTATAAGTAATTGACTCAAATGACCTCTCTAACAGATGCACTCTTTGAAAGAGACGAAGAAGTGCGGGGTTTCGGATGGTATAAATGTGGTTCGAATGACAAACCACTAGCTACAATTCCATAAATACTACCAAGTCATGAATGTCTTGAGATGTAGCCTCGATCAACAAACCTATTACTACCTGATACTTGGCGATGTTGTTGGTAGCTAGAACAATACAAAATACCCCTGAAATAACTAAATCATGTGTTAGGGAATACAAAACCCAAGCAACTGAAGTGAGGTTCAAGGTATGAAAGCAAGCACCATCAGGGAAACCATAAAAAGCCATTGGATTTGCATAACCAAAATGCAGTATAAACAGTATCGACAAGAAACTCAAAAACATATTGAAAATCCAAAAACACGCCAAAAAGTCAAATGATATACATATATACAAGGTACCATACAGGGATGACTTTAAGCATAGTACCTCTTCAGGTACAACCCATTGCGAGGTTTCCCGAAGGGTATCCCATCGTAGTCTACAAGCTCGTAGGCCCCTTTCTCTAACACTTTAATAATGATAAAGGGACTTGTTGGGGCCTGGAAATTCGCAGGCGACAACAGTAAGGGATTCTCCCCAATCAACGTTCCCAACTAGCCCATTGACTGTTTGGTATAGGGAATCCGTCCGGTTTGCGGTCCGGCTACCGTAGGTCAAAGTAACAAACAAAGGGTCTATCGGTTGCGGCCCGGTCCACCGAGTTTTTGTATTTTGACTAAATTATGAAATGCAAGTGCCTAATTAATAATGCAGGGAGTAGTCACAATGTGATGCGAAGGTTCTTACCTCTCATCTTAAGGCTCAAAAGCACTCAAATCACATACAACATAACACAAAATAAACTAACTACCTAAACTATCCCTAGGGAGCAGAATTATCATTCATTGGTGAGTAATACATTTTGTACGTGCATCATGAAGAGTTACAGATAGCTGATACTTCATTCAAGACACATGAACAATTACAGATATTTAAACAACCAGATAGCCGATTATTTTATAAACAACATTTATTACTCACAGTGGAAGACATCCCAAAAAATACTAAAGAACACTCAACAAGAACATAGGTTCAGGAAGTTAAATACTCTCACAGTAAATGAAACACAGCTGAAAACGAAATAATTCCTCTTCAACATTATTCATTTAGTCGCATTGATACATTCCACATTTCGCTCTCTCCAGTGGCAAAAGTTGCACTTTCTGACTGTAAAACGAAGTAGTTCCTCTTACAAGCAAAAGATTTTACAAATTTTTCAGGGAAAAATCCCTTTCTAATTCCTACTTCCCCATATTTAAAATACCCCCCGACAGACCCCTTGGGATTTCTCCCAATGTTTCTCCCTCCAGTTTCCCAATGCTTCAGATTCTTTTACGAACTATTGAGTAACTGACAGATCTTCTGGTTCCATCTCTTCGTTGCCATTCATGTTGTCTTTTCTTTCGCTTGTCCTCTGGACTCAGTTCGAACCACGCCGAAATGCTCAGCTACACCTTCACGCTGCCGTAGTCCCACCAATCCCTTAGGTCCATCTGCACAAAAAAACAGAATGCATCATTCCTTGGATTTGCATTACAAACAAAGCAGCGTATTATACTATTGAAACGACTAAACCACGAAGAAGACTGGGGCATCATTGTTGTCTTACAAATGATAACCATATGACCTCGCCCTCTCACAGGCTTAACGAATATTACCGTCGACGGGAAACTTATTGGAGGCTCCAACAACACTAACATCGGAAGGGTGGACCACTTAGCAGGTGGGAAGGTTATTAATCGGATGTCGAAGAGATGTTACATCGGAGGTTGAACGGCTTTTCCATCCGCAACGGTGGGCGAGACAAGGACTGAAGACACAAGCGGAGCACGGGTGGGAGAGGGTTAAGTCGGACGTTGAAATATATTCGAATCAGAAGCTCAATGGCTTTCCCAGCCACAACGGCGGAAGGGTAAGAGCTACGGGCAAACGATTTTAAGACCAATACGAATCGGACGTCGGAGCAATTTGGAATTCGGACGCCAAACCACTTTGGCAGCCGAAACAGCGGAAGGGAGAAGGATTGGAGCTTCCGATTCAACATAAAAAGACACCCGATTCAAGAAAACTTAAGTGTTTTGAACAGTTAAGGATCAGCAACAGCTAAAGTCGTTCTTCCTGCGAAAAGGCAGCCTTGAAGGACAAAGATTTGACTTCTCCAAATTCACACCCGCGATCCAACATGAAAATAAAACACAAACGACCTTTGAAAAAAATCCGCAATATGATAATATGAATCAACCAAAGTTAAAGCAAGACCTCACGAGATCAAACAACTTTAAATGAAAAGGAGGGGCCCAAAATTTAAGAAATTTGGGGAGAAAAGTTGCAGCTGCAACAATTGGCGATTACCTGGTGAACCTAGATCTCTGGGCGATTAATCTTTGAGTGACAGATTGTTTAACAACAAAAGCATCATATTGAATTCTTCCAGCAATATGGATTTCTCAAATGACCGAAGTGTGTACCCTTAATCATTGATGACAGTCCAATTAGGGAGAGTGGAAACCAAAATCGTTAAGTCCAGATAACTATGCTGAGGCTAGAGGATGAGTTTCATTATTACCTTTGTATTTAGGTGGCTAATAGCTTTGGACACCACAGGATTGTAGCATATGGTGAACAGAAATATTCATTTGTTCCTCATTCCCATGCCATTTTAACAATTTTCTTGCTTTTGGACTTTTGTCCCTTTTTCATATGAGTTTGCTTACATGCCTTTCTTACTGAATTTTCTTCAGGATCCTCTATCCCATAGTGTCCTTTTGTGTGAGTGTTGTACTTCAAGTTTAAGCTCATGGACAGAGAGGATCTTTCGGCAATTTAGTATTTTATGATTCAGCATCTGCCTTGATGTATGATGCTTTTCATAGGAGTTCCTTGATTTTTATCTGCCTTTTGGCATTCGTTTCTTGGCATGGGATCATTTAAATTTAATATACCATTCACCTTGCTTCTTCCCATGGGTCCTCTGCTGTCATCCCCTAGACATTTTCAGTGTGACTTGGATGGAGCCTCAACATAGTATTTCGGACTCTTTGAATCTGGTTTATTTCACAGGGGTTAAGCAGGACTTCAATGCACACAGAGCTATTCAAGAAAACTGCTAAACTGGAAGAAGTTCTTTCATATAAACAACAACACACAGTTCGATACCAAAACATTTATCAAACCCAGAAATTTTGGATGTTCCCCATGCGACCGCAGATTTGCTCCCTTTATTGAAATCAACAAACAAACTAAAAAACATGACTCAAAAGATAGCCAGATGCATTATTTATATACAAGACAGAAGAAATCAAACAAACTCAGGAAAAATAAGGCTTGAGAACCAAACCATTTACTGGTAGGTTCTCCTCCCACCCCTGCAGATCTTGCAACTTGTAAGTAGAGGGACCAAGCTTGGCTGCAATCTGAAAAGGGCCTACCCACAACTGCTGGAATTTGGTATGCTTTCCTTTCTCATCATGGGGGTGGTCCCATTTGAGGACTAAGTCTCCTACTTCAAAGTCTTTGGTTCCAGCTTTATGCTTGTCAAACCATCTCTTAACTGAATCTTGTTGTTGCTTAAAGTGTTCCTTGGCTTTAGATCTAGCTTCTTCTGCTTTCGGGAGGTTATATATTCTTATTTGTAGAACTTCATCATCCGACCCCCTAGACTCTTGATCTAGGATGGAATATGGCAGCATGATATTGGGAGGAAGGATGGCTTCTTTACCATAGACAAGGGTATATGGAGACACTCCAACTGCGGACTTGGGGGTGACTCTATCAGCCCAAAGGGCATTTGGTAACGCGGAGTGCCAACTCCTCTGGTTTTCTACCACAGTCTTCTTTAAAATTCTAATCAAATTTTTGTTAGAGGATTCAGCCAGGCCATTTCCTTGTGGATAGTAATTAGCAAAATAATGCAATTTTATCCCTTTATCATGAGCAAAAGCAGTCAATTTGATTGATGAAAAGTATTTGGCATTATCAAAAACTAACGAAACTGGAACTCCAAACTTGGTCATGATGTGGTCTTGTAAGAAGCTGATGACTTCGTCTTCATTTATCTTGCGTAGCGGAATAGCTTCGACCCAGCAAGTGAAATAATCAATCGCAGTAAGAATGTACTTGTGCTGCAGGGAAGAATTTGGTTTTATTTCTCCAATAATATCCAGCCCCCACTGCTCGAATGGTTCCGTGATCATCACAGGATTTAGGGGTGCTGCTGCTTTAGGCTGTCTTCCACCACACCTTTGGCAAATATCACATTTTCTAACATGTGCATGTGCATCCTTGAAGAGTGTAGGCCAATAGTAACCAGCTCTGAGGATTTTGTGGGCTGTAGTGTCTCCTGAATAATGTCCCCCAGTGGGACCGTCATGTAATTTTGACATTACTCTCTTCGCATCTTCTTTTTCTAAACATATAAGGAGAACCCTGTCATAATTCTTTCTGAATAATACTCCTTCAACAAGTTGATAGGAGGCCGATTTAAGACACAATGCTCTTCTTAGCTTGGAAGTCCAATGTTCTGGTAACAACCCTGACTGCAGGTAATGCACAAGTTCTCTATACCAAGACTTGGGAATTGTAAACAAAGGACATACATCCATTACATGTAATTTAGCCTCATCCTCCCATGCTTACTCTTCATTGTTCCCACTTTCAGTCATAAGCTTGCACAATCCTTGTCCTTTCACTACAGAGGTTGGTTTGAATTCAAGGTCGTATTCTTGAAGAGTCGTTACCCAGTTGCCCCTTATTTCTCCTAACTCTTTCTGTATGAGAAGGGATCTTACAGCTGGGTAGGGGACTATTATCTTGGTTCGATTTTTTAATATATAAGGCCTGAATTGCTTCACTGCCTTAAATACTGCGTAAGCTTTCTTATCAATGGCTGGGTAGTTTAATTTATCCCCTTGTAGACCAGTACTCATGAAGGATATTGGGAATTCATCCCCCGCTTCTTCCTTTTGGGTGAGCACAGCTGCCAGTGAATCATCGGATGCAAAAGTATATAAAATAAAGTCTTTATTGAAATATGGACTCTTCAAGGAGGGTGCATGTGCAACAACAGTTTTAATTTTGCTGAAAGCATTCTTCTCAAGTTCAGTCCACTTGAATTGTGCATTCTGCTTGACCATCTGCTGCAGCGGCTTAACAGTCTGGGCAAAATCAGGCACAAACCTTCGTACAAAATTTATGGTTCCCATGAAGGATTGCATCCCTTTTTTATTATGGGGCAAGGGGATTTGTTTAATGGCCTTGATTCTTTCTGGATCAATGGAGATCCCTTGCTTTGAAACTATGTGGCCCAACAACTTTCCTTCCATGACAACGAATACACACTTTTTAGGATTGAGTGAAATGCCATACTTACGACAGCGTTCAAAAATTTTCCTTAAGTGAAATCCATGTTCTCCCCTTCTCTTCGAGAATATTGTAATATCATCAAGGTATACTACAGCGCTTTGGCCAATCAGCCCACGGAAATCTATGTCCACAGCCCTCTGAAATGTCGCTCCAGCATTAATCAGCCCAAAAGGCATCCTTCTATAGGAAAAAGTCCCCCATTTGGTTCTGAACGTTGTCTTTAATCTGTCTTCTTTGGCTACTAATACTTGATTGTAGCTAGAGAAACCATCTAATAATGAAAACAATTCAGAACCTGAAACCATCTGTAGCAGCTGCTCCATGGGTGGCACAGGATAGTTATCTTTATCTGATGCACGGTTTAAGTTCCTGAAATCCACGCAGAGTCTGATTTCTCCAGACTTTTTCCTTACTGGTACCAGATTTGATACCCACTCAGAGTGTCTTTGAAGATGATACTTGCGTCCAATAACTTCTTCACTTCACTTTGAATCAGTGGTTCTAATTTCGGATGCATTTTCCTCAAAGGTTGCTGATATGGCTTGACGCCTGCTTTAATGGGGATGACATGCTTGATGATGCCGATGTCATACGTTTTCAAATCTTCATACTTCCACGCGAAAACATCTCTATATTGTTTAAATAGACTGATGAATTTGTCTCTTTCTGTTGGTGAATAGCATTTGCCGAGATTCACGAACTTAGGAACCGTTTCAGTCCCCAAATTTATCAGTTCGAACTGTAGCGATGAGCTGTGGGTCTTCACGTTGGGTGGTCTTCTAAATTTTTCATTTAAATCAAACATTTTTTCCAATGTTCTAACTCCTTTAGGAATGAAATTATCATATTTCATCTCAGCCTGATTCTCTTCATCGTCTATGATCGCTCCTTTAAACACCTCATCATTCGTTAAACATTCTATGATCTGCTGGTCATCATCAAACACTCGTAGGTTCGTAATCATATCAGGTACAGAGGGCCTGAAAAGCAGTTCGACAAAACATCGATTATTAGTGGGTACGAGTCTAGCGGCTGATGCGGCCAACAGATCAGCAGCTACATTTTTAATTCTTGGAATTGAAATAATATTAAATGCATTAAAATATTTCAGCAAATCCCATACCTCATTCTGGTAAGCCTTTAAGTGAGGAGAGATAAAATGTATCTGATTCCGAATTTGTTTTACAATAATTTCAGAATCCCCAAAAACTTTTAGATTACTTACCTTTAATTCAATTGCCTTCTTTAGTCCTTGCACCAGTGCTTCGTACTCAGCAGTATTATTAGTACATTCAAACTCTAATCTACATGAAAGGAAATGTTTATTCTTCTGTGGGTCGATCAGGACACAGCCGGCCCCTGACCCTTCTAATGTCTTAGAGCCATCAAAAAATAAAGTCCAAAAATCATTAACTACTGAAGACGAATCTACTCCTACTGCTAAGTCTACTATTTTACAGTCAATCTCATCAGCCTGTGAGAATCGAAGGAGATCAGGCTGGGTATCATATGTGTTGCTGGATTCTTCTGCTTGGTAATTACTTGGTTCCAACTCAATAAAATAGTTTCCCAAGACAGAATCCACAGGTTCATTCTTCTCTTCAAGTCGGGTAACATTGTACTTCATGTGAGGCTCTCTTAAAATCTTGATCTGGTTCGGACTTCCTTTGTATGGCAACCACAGATGTGACCAATCAGAAGTGAAATATCCATTAAGTTTGGCCGACCAATCTCTGCTCAGGATAAGGCCGTACGCATCTGGTATATCAGCCACCATGATATTAATAACCTGGCATACTTTATCATTTGAATCCAGACAGACTAGGACATCTTCCATCTCACCAATCACCTTCACACCTATCCTGTCCAACTGGACTACTCTCCACGGGGATGGCTTGGGCTGCCCATTGATTCTTTTACAGACAGATATCGGCATGACATTAACAGTTGCCCCTGAATCTACCAAGCAATTATGTACATTGTAGTTAAATATTTCAATAGTAAGGAGGAAAGGTGGATGCTTGTGCTTGGACTTACCTCCACTGTTGTTCTCTCCGATCTCTTCTTCTTCTTCTGGTTGATTGTTAGTGGGCGTCTTCTCATCTGATGTTTCAAGGGCTCTCAACAGCCTTTCTTTTTGTTGCGGCACTTTGCACATCTCGAATAGTGGAACATTCACCTTTATCTTCTTTAAATCCTCCACAATGTCATAATCCATTTGCTGTTCCGTGGAATGAGGCCTATCAGCACTCTCCTTACCTTCATTTGGCCTGGCCGTTGTATCATTCTGTCTAGGACTTTGGCTGGTAATAGTAAATTCTAGGATTGTATCAGCCAAAGACTTGTCTTGAAATCTCTTCTTAACATTTCTTTGCAGCCTCTTAATCTTTGGAAGTATAAGACTGTCTTCATTAACCGTCCCTTGGCTCCTCATGGCTACATTGGTCTCCATAACGTATTCACACCCCTAAGTCTTTTCTTCTCAGCATCAAATAGTGAGACAGAATTCCATAAAGCCATGGTTTCCTCTTCCTGTTCTTTAGTAGAGGTAGAGGTAGAATTTTCCTTTCCTTCTTCATTTCCCTCTTCTGTCAATCTAGAATCTAACAATTGATTCATGACCAACGTCATCGAATTTATCCACTGCGGACAATTCTTCTCAAAGTGTGGCTGTTGGTGGAATGTGCAAAAATTATCCAAGCCTACCTCTGTTAAATTCATAGATGTAGTATTGTGCGAAGGAGGTTAAGACTGGTGGTTATCTTCTCTTTTCTTATAATATGGCTTATAAAACTTTTGTGCTTCCTTTTCTTTCTCCATATCTATGATCTTATTGGAAAGATTCTACATCATTTTGGCCATATTTTCCAAATCTGGAGACTTTTCTTCTTTAGGCTTAGTAAACAATAAGGATTTTCTTCTTGTTCCTTTTTCTCCAGATTGTTCTGGATAGTCTTCAATACTCTCTCTTTCAGCTTCCACCACTTCTGCTTCTTCATAGGTTTCTGTCAAAGTAGGCTTGGCCCTACCTTTGGCAAACATGGCCAAATCAAGGCCTAAAGCTGAAGTATAGTATTCAATAAGAACCTTGTCTAAAGGCTTATCTGTTTCAGAGAAGTTCTTGAGATATGCTGCAAACCTTTGAGTAAAACAGTGCACTTTTTCTTTTCTTTCTTTCTTCAATGTGCACAGCCCTTTCATGAGAGCTGCATGAGTTTTCTGAGTTGCATACTTACTTCTGAAGATTCTTTCGAAGGTATCCCAATCAGGGATAGAGTTATCAGGCAATCCAAACTACCATGACACTGCAGCTCCTTTAAGGGTATGCGGGAACAGTCTGCATACCACCTCTTCATGTTCCCCGGCCCTTAATCCTTCAATTGCCAAGTAAAAGCTTTGTAGGTGATCACCTACTAGTATTTTCTCATTAGGATCAAACTTGGGCAACATCTTGTCAAAGGCTTGAGGTAGGTCATGTAAAGGAGGTGTAAGGTTTAATGGTGATCTGGATCTCCATGCAGGAGGTGGATTAGGTGGGTTAGGTGGTTGATTAGCATTAACTCCTACCATGAGTCTGGGTGGAGAGTGAGGAGGTGAACCAACTGGAGTGTGAGCAGGATAACTGTGAGGGGTTTCTGGGCCTTCTTGATTCAAAGGTAGCACAACTTCCTGTAAGGCTGTTTCTACAAGCTCTTCCCAGTCTCCAACCAGCACTGAGCCCTCTGCTTCAGGACGATCCTTCCTTTTATACTTTCTTATGGAAAATTCAGGGATGATTGGAAATCCTCCAATATTCTTTACGTATGCCCTGGTATGTCTTCTCGTATCATTCACAATTTCGTTACCAAAAGAATATAGATGTTCTCTTTCTTCCAGGATTGGATTATGAAACCCAGCCAGAAAACGGGTTTCCTCGGCCAGCGATGCACTGGCGCCCCTCCTTATAGCGCCAAAACTGTTGGGGCCTGGAAATTTGCAGGCAACAACAGTAAGGGATTCTCCCCAATCAATGTTCCCAACTGGCCCGTTGACTGTTTGCTATAGGGAATCCATCCGGTTTGCAGTCCGGCTACCGTAGGTCAAAGTAACAAACAAAGGGTCTACCGGTTGCGGCCCGGTCCACTGGGTTTTTGTATTTTGACTAAATTATGAAATGCAAGTGCCTAATTAATAATGCAAGGTGATAAAATGCACGGAGCAGTCACAATGTGATGTGCAGGTTCTTACCTCTCGTCTTAAGGCTCACAAGCACTCAAATCACATACAACATAACACAAAATAAACTAACTACCTAAACTATCCCTAGGGAGCATAATTATCATTCATTGGTGAGTAATACATTTTGTACGTGCATTATGAAGAGTTACAGATAGTTGATACTTCATTTAAGACACATGAACAATTACAGATATTTAAACAACCAGATAGCCGACTTATTTATGAACAACATTTATTACTCATAGTGGAAGACATCCCAAAAAATACTGAAGAACACTCAACAAGAACATAGGTTCAGGAAGTTAAATACTCTCACAGTAAATGAAACATAGCTAAAAATGAAATAGTTCCTCTTCAACATTATTCATTTAGTCGCATTGATACATTCCACATTTCACTCTCTCCAGCGACAAAAGTTGCACTTTCTGACTGTAAAACGAAGTAGTTCCTCTTACAAGCAAAAGAGTTTACAAATTTTTCAGGGAAAAATCCCTTTCTAATTCCTACTTCCCCATATTTAAACTACCCCCCGACAGACCCCTTGGGATTTCTCCCAACGTTTCTCCCTCCAATTTCCCAACGCTTCAGATTCTTTTACGAACTATTGAGTAACTAACAGATCTTCTGGTTCCATCTCTTCATTGCCATTCATGTTGTCTTTTCTTTCGCTTGTCCTCTGGACTCGGTTCGATCCACACCAAAACTCTTAGCTACACCTTCGCGCTACTGTAGTCCCACCAATCCCTTAGGTCCATCTGCACAGAAAAAAAGAATGCATCATTCCTTGGATTTGCATTACAAACAAAGCAACGTATTATACTATTGAAACGACTAAACCACGAAGAATACTGGGGCATCATTGTTGTCTTACAAATGCTAACCATATGACCTCGCCCTCTCACAGGCTTAACGAATATTACCATCGTCATGAAAATTACTGGAGGCTCCAACAACACTAACATCGGAAGGGTGGACCACTTAGCAGGCGGGAAGGTTATTAATCGGATGTCGGAGAGATGTTACATCGGAGGTTGAACGACTTTTCCATCCGCAACGGCGGGCGAGACAAGGACTGAAGACACAAGCGAAGCACGAGTGGGAGAGGGCTAAGTCGGACGTCGGAAGATATTCGAATCGGAAGCTCAATGGCTTTCCCAGCCGCAACGGTGGAAGGGTAAGAGCTACGGGCAAACGATTTTAAGACCAATACGAATCGGACGTCGGAGTGATTTGGACTTCGGACGCCAAACCACTTTGGTAGCTGCAACGATGGAAGGGAGAAGGATTGGAGCTTCCGATTCAACATAAAAAGACGCCTAATTCAAGAAAACTTAAGTGTTTTGAACAGTTAAGGATCAGCAATAGCTAAAGTCATTCTTCCTGCGAAAAGGCGGCCTTGAAGGACAAAGATTTGACTTCTCCAAATTCACACCTGCGATCCAACATGAAAATCAAACACAAATGACCTCTGAAAAAAAGCCACAATCTGATAATCCGAATCAACCAAAGTTAAATCAAGACCTCACGAGATCAAACAACTTTAAATGATAAGGAGGGGCCCAAAATTTAAGAAATTTGGGGAGAAAAGTTGCAGCTGCAACAGGACTATACCACATAGAATCAAACTTCCCCTTCCCTAAATTGTCATGTATCTGATCGTAAGTTAGAAACATGTCACCTTCATTAAAGACACGAGGTTGAACAGACTGATCGTACTGAGCCTTAACGCTTTTTTTGTGTGCCTCGTTAGCCAAGGAATCATCTCTTCTACTTTCATCAAGGTTTGTTAAGTATAAAAACTGTTCTTCTTCAGTAGAAGTGTTCATGAGAAGTTCTACAGCAAGTTTAAGTGACATGATTTGACACTAGATAGGAAGGACAGCTTCTAGTCTGTAAACCAGCTGAAAGGGTGTGAAACCAGTTTTTGTTTTAACTGAAGTCCTATAATCCCATAGTGCAGAAAAGAGAGTCAAATTCCGGTTGGATTTGTGATCTCCAACCATCCTAAGCAACGTAGTTTTCAAAAATTTGTTAATGGCCTTGACCTGACCATTACTATGCAGCATAGTTTTCAAAACTTTGTTAATGGCCTTGACCTAACCATTAGCCTGTGGGTAATACGGAGTTGAGTTTTCATGGAGAAAACTCAGCTTAGCACTCAACTTAGCCATCATATGATTGCAGAAATGAGATCTATGGTTAGTGACTATGGCTTGAGGGACTCCAAACCTAGATATTACATGGTTGAATAAAAAGAGGGAGGCAATCTTGCCATCCTATGCATATGTAGGCATTTCCTCAGCCCATTTTATAAAGTAATCACCGACTACGATGATGTAATCATGCCCCCCGACTGAGGTAGGCTTACAATGCATGAAACCAATACCCCACTTGGAGAAAGAGCCAACAAAAATGACGTGGTGTAAAGGAGCAGGTTGGTTTTACTTTTTAGGATAAAAGTATTGACAGGGTGGGAATTTCTTAACCGCCTCATGAAAATATTTGAAGATTGAGGGTCCAAAATACCCAGTACGAAGGATTTTCTAAGTTGTCGCCATCCCAGAAAGATGACTGCCACATGCTACAGAGTGGTAATCATTCAGAACTTGTTCAACCTATTCATGTGTAAGGAACCATCGAAGAATGGATTCAATACCACATCGATACATCGTATTGTTTAAAATGAGATAATACTTATACGACGACGATTGTCACGGGATATATCGGGCTGAAATCTCTAGGTATGGAGATAAATGATCAAATATCGATACCACGAGTCGGTTGTCCTGATCAAAAACAAGAATTCATCCAGAAATGAATCATTGTGCTCATCTTTCATCAAAGCATAGGGACGATGACACATCAACTCCACAAAAACCAAGGATTTCTTCGAAGTAGCCTTAGCAAACTCAAGATAAAATTCCTATAAGATAATGGTCCAACAGGAATACTTTCCCCCAAGTACCTGATGAGTCAGAATGTAATACATGGGGTATTGATCTGCGAGTACAATTATGGTGTGAAGTAAGATGTAGTGACGAAATTTCTGCACATCAATGACCGTAGCCAAAGCTAGCTTCTCCATACGTGAGTAACGGATTTCAGAGTCAAGAAGACTCTTACTCAGGTAATAGATCACGTGTTCTTAGCTGTTGGAATCTTCCTACACTAGAACCATGCCAATATTCGTAGTGGAGGTAACAACATACAATAGAGATTCTTTTGAGTAACCTGGGGGGTGTATGACCAATGAATGAGTAATGCGTGTTTTAGATTATTAAAATCTCATTGGGGTTGGTCATCCCAAAATAATGGAGTGTCCTTCTTAAGGAGACGCATATAGCCGTGCGTTTTTTCTACAAAGTTACATACAAAACGATGAAGAAATTTTTCCTTCCCTTGCAAACTTTGGAGTTCAGTGATATTTTTCGAGGCGGGTGTTGGCAGGCAACACCCTTCGGAGCATTTTTTAACACAAATAATTTAAAGTTTTGATAATGTGCAAGCAATATTGATTCTTTTGTCTTGATAAGAAAACTCATCATTGATATCTTAGGAGTGCCCTAACAATATTTGATTCTTAAGGCACTCCTGACAGGAACTTACTTGACTAATCCATTTCGACTGATTGAACATTAGTAGCAGCAAAATTTCAACTCTTGTGATCTTAATTCTTCATTTATGTCAATCTTCAGAAGGACCATAATTACAAAAGATTAGTAGCTCCTATTATTATTTTTTCACTCATCATTCATGTTTTACTAAAATCAAATGAATGTATTTTGATATCAATTGAAACTAAGTACTACATGATGTGATAACTGTATTTTCTAAATTCAGGTGAAAAATATGGTAAAGCTTCATCACTTCTGAATCATTTGTCTTGTCTTAGTTGTCAAAAGTTTTAAGGTGAATTTAATATGAATTCTCATAAACCCTACTATACCAGGGATAATTTTAGGGGCGAATTTTAGCCCAATGGGCTATTTTTCAATGTTTTTCTCCCAAAAAAGATTCACCATTTTGCATTTTTTGAAGCCCTGTTTCGTCCAATTTTGATGGGGTAAAAATTTTTCCCCCTAAAAATCGCCAAATTATTATATAAACGATATAAAATCCTTGGAAATTAAAATATTTTTTGAAAAATATCGCCAATCATTTTATAGTTGGCGTTTTAAGAATTGGTAATATTCGCCAACATTTATACACTTTTAAATAAGTATGGTTCCTTAAAATCATCCCTGTACTATACTTTATGTTCATCACTTATTTCAAATTCATATTTTTGAAATAGGTTGATATTAGAGTTTGTGATGAAGTTCTAAAGTCACTTCTTAAGTTTTTGACATTGGTTTGGTCATATTATCAAATTATTTCTAATCAGTTTTGACCTTTACCCTAAGATATTAATTTTATGCTAAGACGATTATATTTTTTGTAATTGAATTCGTTGAACGAAGAATTAAGGTTTTGGAAAGTATTGAGTCATGTGTTAAAAAATGGTGAATCAACCTCCATTACTACTACATTATGAAATCACAATGAATGATAGAGTAATGGTGGAATTAAGGCTTTGGTAGTCGTGCCATTCAACGGTTGATATCTGTCAATTCAGAATCAAGCAAACATCACTTGCCATAACTTGCCTGTGTGACTATCCTACGGCTCATTATGCTTTGGTAAGTTGTCTTCGAAACCTATTGTCTCTGCCAATTAACGATATGATGGACTTACAGGAAGGTTTTCAGGGTTTTAATGAAATAGGGTATTTTGGAGTATTGCTGGTAATGCCTATATTGTTGATGAAACGATTGCATTTTGTAATATTTGTTTCAAAAACCCTAGAAGTTTGTGTATCCGCTGCCATGGCTCCAGTGTCTAGGTTCAAACTCATCGGTGACGAATACCTGTATGCTGCTCCAGAATTTCGAGAGATCATGTCGAGATATGGATGGTTGGAGTTTATTCGGAAATTTTCTGGTTTTAATATGGCTGTTTCTAAGGCATTCGCAGAATCTTTTGATGGATTTCATGCATAGGTGGGAGACATTGAGATAAAGCTGTCTGAGAAGTTCATTTCATAAGCTATTTGCTTGCCACAAACTGGTGAGAAGTGGTATAAAGGAAAACATATCAAGAATGACCAGTGGAAAGGGTTTCTTACCCCTGCTCATCGACAAAATAAGTTCAAATCTGGCTTCCCATCCCGGTTATTAATGAAAAAGTGGAGGGCTCTTCTGGAGCTAGTCATTAGGTATGTAACTTGTTAGGGTAGGATATCTCAGATGCAATTTTATCACTTGCGACTATTGTTGATATTTAAGCGTTACCCTGTTAATATGCCCTTTTTCTTTTAAAACAGTTTGCATAAAATGGCATCTACTTATCAGTCTAATGTTGGCGACAAAGGTAGGAGTTTATTCCACCATGGGTTAATTAAGATTCTTCTGTCCAGTCGGTTGGAAGAATTAGGTCAGACTTGGGATTCTTTCCTTGAGAGAAACGGTTTTGGGATTAATGAGGAATGGCCCAAACAGAGGCCTAGGGTTCGACGTAGGCGGGTAAACAATGAAGAGGATGAGCTTGAAGCTGGGGACTCTAGTTCTCAAGATGATTTGAGGGATGAAGGGTTTCATCCTGATCAAACCCTAAGTTTGGACGATGTGAAAATTGAGGTGAAAACTAGCGTTGAAAATCCTACGAATAATTTTCAAGGTCGAGGAAGGAAATCCTCAACGCCTTTAACCTATCAAGACAAGAGTTCTTCTCATGCACAGGTTAATACGAAGCGAACAAAGGCTGAAATTCAGACTAGCAGTGCTATGAGCAAACTGGCTATACGAAGAACCACACGCAGTATGACAACCGCTCTGCTTGCCAATAGGAATTTGAGCATTGGGGATGTATCAGTTATTGAACTGAGTGATTCTTCAAACCTTCAACCGAATTCAACCCCCATAGCCCCATCTATGTTAGATCTGAAATACGTCTCTATATCTGCAGACAAGGAGGTTGACAGTCAACAACTAAATCATGAGAGTAGTCAAGAAATTGACAGAAAGCCCCACTTAACTGAAGAATCCCAAGTTAACTTGAAAAGAGACCAAACTGATCCAAATACTCATGCTCAATTGATCTCTTCCCTGCAAACAGACTTAAAATAAGGACAAGTTATTCAAACATTCGCCCTGGAAGAAATTAAAGCTTTAAAAGATGAATTGATCACCTCGGTTGAGAAATGGGACTTGTTAAGAGGGAAAAAGTTAAAATGCAAAAGAATGATGAAAAGGATTTTGTTAAGGAATAAAAAATTGAAAAGACAGAATAGAATTAACAGGACCATGGCTGTCAGGTTCAGGGCTAAGTTAAACGAAGCTAGGAGAAGTGTACCCATCCGATTCTTAGTTGAGTTGGCCTTAAAACCTGATACTTTGTTTTTGGTGACTTCTAAATTTTTTCTTTTATATCTTATATTATGCCTACAGAGGGTTTTGGATAAATTCTTACAGGTCAGTAATGTTTTGGGTTCATCAATTTCAGTTCAATTCATGGTCTAAATGATTAAATTGAGATATCTACAGAATTAACATTCTGCAGATATCTCGCTCATGTTTAATTTATCATCATTAAAATTTAGCTAAAACGACTTTTTGTTAATATGTACAGGTGTCAAAGAAACCGTTGGGATGAAACTAAATGGTGGTCTGCCTTCGTGTCTTTTGATCGTGTGTGACTATTCAATGAAGATTGTTCAAGACTCACAACCGATTTGATGCTCAGTTATCACTTTGTTCCTATTTCTAAGTTTCTGTTAGCATGGATTATCCAGTATGGTGTTACTATAATTGGGAGAATTTAATGTTGGAACTTTTCCAGTAAGTTAAAACTATGGACATATCTTCTTTCCGGATTATTTTGTAACAATGTGCCTATGAAGCTGGTCATCCTTACACCTTATTTGGATAAGATTAGAATCTTTCCTAAGAAATAGGATTTCTTGTTAGTTGGTTGCAGTCTTTTATTTTTCCTTTATAAGCAACTTTAGAAGGGAAGCAAGGGGTGGGAATCCTAAGACTTGTGATAAACAAATATATTACAGCAACTTAATATTATTCTCTTTTATTGGTGTTCCTCTAGAACTTTTTCTGAGGATTGCTATGTTTTATGGACATGCTGAAGACATTAGCTAAGTCTATCAGTCATTATCATGCTGTTTTAATATTGTTTTCCAGTGTTAAATTTCTTTTCATATGTATATATCTTTATATTATATGTGAAAACTCTTGTTAATGGATTATGAACAAATTACCTAGTGTTGAAGAACGAATAACTAATTGTCATATAGAAAAGTGAATGAATTTCTTCATGTTCCTTTTCTTCAGTCGATAATGATATAATTTCATACTAAGTGCTGACTGTGTAATGTGAACTTATTCATTTCAGTGTTAGTACTTAGGTGTAACTTCTTTTATGCTTCAATACTATGTTAAAATTATTCTGATTATGAGTTTTGTTTCATTTGCAAATTGATTTATGATAAAATATTATTTTATTGTAATTTGATTTAGATATGTACATGCTGATAATAGGATTTCCTAATATTGCAAGATCATAGATTAAATTTTTAAATAAAACTTGTTATCTGATTACCAATTACAGCTCCCATTTTTGGGATAGTTATATTGCATCTTAGGTCATTATAGATAGAGATTAGGAGCTACTATTATTTGTTGTTTCAGTTTAAGATATTTATGAGTATTAGTTAGTTATTTTTAATTAGATCTTTAGTTGATTTAAGCTCTATTTGACTGAATAGAGCTTACCATATACGTCTCAAGAGACTCTCTACTTTGAGAGCATATTTTACAGGCAGCAGGGCCTTTAACCTGTGAAAAACAGTTATACCAAACACATACAAGATTGCAGTAAGTCGAGTGTGTGGGTTGTTTTTCAGTAGTTGGCCAAAATACCCCACAGGTTACATTTCCCGGCCAACAAATGGCGCTAGAAGGAGGGCCTGAGCTGAAATCTTAATGGCTGATCAGTTGCATAGTGCTCCTACCAGTGATCAACCAACTTCCTCCCTCATAAGTTTTGGAACATTGTCTACCCCGGTCTCTACACTACAAATTGAAACTATAAATACTCCATTCCAAGATACAGTTAGGACTATCATTGAAAGGGACCCTAATGTCTTACCAATTTCCCCTGAACAGATAAGTCAAACTTTAGAGGAATCATGTATAATATTAACCAGAGCATATTCTTTCCAAACAAGGATTCCCCCAATTAATTTTGGATTACCAAACAGAACTAATTTCCAAACATTGGCAGTGACTCAAGCAGTTGCTGATTCAGTTGGAGAAGAACCTCTTGAATCATTAGTAGGGACTCTTGATTATCACCTTAGTAATATATTAAGAGGAGTAGCTGGTCATAACACTTCTCGATGATTATTATCTGTAGGTGGATCTGATCTACCTCCTTCACCTCCTGAATCACCACTAGATTGTCCTCGTTACCATAACAGCGAGTCTTCATTGGATTCAGAGCCTGATCCCGACATGGGTGACCGTAATCAGGGTAACCCTAATTCGTATAGACCATGGTTACAACGTGGTGCTATTGTTGTACCTGGATTACAGCATAATTTTCCCAAACACCCTGATAAACTGCTACCTAAGTTTGACCCGGATGATAAGGGCTTAGCTGATAATCACATTGACAAGTTCATCTTGGCTGTTCAGACTATGAATGTCCAACATGAGGATGTGGTATGTAGACTGTTCCCTTTAACATTCGAAGGAAAGGCTGCAGTTTGGTATTTTTCCCTGACACAAGGATCCATAACAAGCTGGAGTGATTTTAGTCAAGCATTGCTAAACAAGTTTGATGAAGATAAAACTCTTGCTGTGTTAGCACTAGAATTGGCCAGGATTAAGATGGAGAGAAAAGAAAGGATAAAGGATTTTAATTAGCATTTTATTACTCTTCTGAATAAGATACCGGTGGCCTCCTAACCTCCAGAAGACATCATAATCAAGAATTATGCTTCAGCCTTACCTAAATGCCTTGGTATGTTTGTCAACCAAGCTGGTAAAATCACTTTAGTGGACACCTTTGATGAAGCAATAAAGGTTGAGAAAAATTCATTGACGTTCGAGCCAGAAAATAATGGAAAGGCTGATGGTTCTATTCGTAAACACAATGAAACTACTTCTAGAATTAACACAGATAAAAAAGATGCCCCTGCTTTTGATGTAGAGAAATTACAACAAGCAATAAGTCTCTTACAAATGAAGTGGTGATATTGAAAAGAAACAGCGTGGAGGGTACTTCAAAGATATTGTAATTTAAAACTCTGGACATATCTTTCTTTCCGGATGATTTTGCAACAATTTTCCTATGAAGCTGGTCATTGTTACACCTTATTTGGATAAGATTAGAATCTTTCCTAAGAAATAGGATTTCTTGTTAGTCGGTTGCAGTCTTTTATTTTTCCTTTATAAGCAACTTTAGAAGGGAAGCAAGGGGTGGGAATCCTGAGACTTGTGATAAATGAATATATTACAGCAACTTAATATTATTTTGTTTTATTGGTGTTCCTCTAGAACTTTTTCTGAGGATTGCTATGTTTTATGGACATGCTGAAGACATTAGCTAAGTCTATCAGTCATTATTATGTTGTTTTAATATTGTTTTCCAGTGTTAAATTTCTTTTCATATGTATATATCTTTATATTATATGTGAAAACTCTTGTTAATGGATTCTGAACAAATTACTTAGTGTTGAAGAATGAATAACTAATTGTCATATAGAAAAGTGAATGAATTTCTTCATGTTCCTTTTCTTTAGTCAATAATGATATAATTTCATACTAAGTGGTGACTGTGTAAGGTGAACTTATTCATTTCAATGTTAGTACTTAGGTGTAACTTCTTTTATGCTTCAATACTATGTTAAAATTATTCTGATTATGAGTTTTGTTTCATTTGCAAATTGATTTATGATAAAATATTATTTTATTGTAATTTGATTTAGATCTGTACCTGTTGATAATAGGCTTTCCTAATATTGCAGGATCATGGATTAAATTTTTAAATAAAACTTGTTATCTGATTACCAATTCCAGCTCCCATTTTTGGGATAGTTATATTGCATCTTAGGTCATTGTAGATAGAGATTAGGAGCTACTATTATTTGTTGTTTCAGTTTAAAATATTTATGAGTATTAGTTAGTTATTTGTAATTAGATCTTTAGTTGATTTAAGCTCTGTTTGACTAAATAAAGCTTACCATATACGTCTCAAGAGACTCTCTACTTTGAGAGCATATTTTACAGGCAGCAGGGCCTTTAACCTGTGAAAAACAGTTATACCAAAAACATACAAGATTGCAGTAAGTCGAGTGTGTGGGCTGTTTTAGTAGTTGGCCACAATACCCCACAGGTTACATTTCCCAGCCAACAACAAGTAAGGCCAAAGTGGCAGCAATTTTCAAGGGATCAATCCGGATGCCATATTTGGAAACCACAAATCCAACAAGACGTCCAGTCTCAACACAAAAGACACATTTGTGTGGATAAAGCTGAATATTATAATGACGACATTTAAGGAAAATGTCTCTAAGGTGCCCTGGGTGGTCCTCCCATTGCTGTGAATGAGCAGGGAGATCGTCAAGATACAGCTCCACGATGTTCTTGATATCGTGAAAAGCATAGGACATGGCACGTTGGAATGTAGATTCGGCATTTTTTAGACCAAAGGGTAACTTTCGATATGCAAAGGTTCCCCATAGGAAAATCAATACCATTTTATGCTGATCGACGAGAAAAATATCTATCTGATTGTATCCAAAAAATCCATCCATAAAAAAAAAGATGACACTCCTAGAAAAATTATCAATGATTTGAGCAATGTGTGGAGTAGGGAAATTATCCTTAGGACAAGCCTTATTTAAGTCTTGGAAATCGATACAAACCCTAATAGTGTTTTTGGCAAGGGGTTGGGGTAAGTTGTGCAGCATCGCGGATGCTATGCAAGCTCAGAAGACACCGCGCAAGACGAAGATAGCGCGATAGGCGAAAGATAGACTACTTTTGATTATTTTGTGTCAGTTGTTGTACTTGTTAACCATTTTTTGTGGATATTGATCATTAGTCAGTTAAATCAGTTAGGAGTTAGTTAGAAGTGGACCATGAATGTAAAGGTGCAAGCCTATATATAGAAGAATAATTTTGAATTTAATTAGGAATAAGGGAGGAATCAGAGAGAGCAAGTTTGTAGAGATCAATTTGATCATTGACATCTAAGGCATCAGTCTAGAGATGAATTGTTATCTGTTTTGATATGTGGTTGATTGTGCAAAAGTAATATGATAAGATGAATGTTGACCTGAATCGATGTTATCTTCTTTTATCTTTTTTCGTCTTTCTATTCCTGCAAATTCGATGATGAATGCTAAGTGAATATGAAATATGGATCTATGATGCGATGTTTACTATTTATGAATGTTGTCATCATTTTAGATCTATTTTTGCACTAGTAGATCTATTAAAGTTATGAATAAATGATGTGCAATGATGAATGGTTCTATTAAAAAAGTTGATTTGATATGGTCATTAATACGATGAATCATCGATGCCCTAATCCTCTTCTATACTGCAGAAACTTGGTTTCGACATCCCTCCCTTTAATATATCGGGTGAGACTTCATCCACTCTGCGGGTGTTGCTGGACAGGGTAAAACTTGTTTGGGATGATGCTTAGGGAGATCACAGCGAGTTGAGTGTTGATAGAGTGGGACCCCTGTTGACTGGGTTTTGTTGATTGAGGTTTGAGCCAACAAATGGTTATGTTGTCGGGACCTTGTTGTGACTAAGAGGAGGGTATGTGGCATCCAACGCAATTAGAAACTCAATATTGGATGTGGCATCCGGCACGACCAAAAATTCAATATTGGTTCGATCAGAAGCTACAACAATTTTCTGAAGTAGAAAATCAGAACCTTGGATTGACAACAAACAAGTGGTTGGCGAATTACATACACGATGGTCCGCACGAGTATTTTTTCTGAGTTTCCCATCATACTATATGAGCGGTTGGCACAGTTCACATACAAGAAGACAAATTTCCAAGGAGGAGAACCAACATCCTGGACCCCTGAATTGATCCAGGAACTGCAAGAAACTGACAATAGAGTGTCGTGAGCTATTGAGGTCTGGCTGGATAGTATCCTAGAAGGATATATTACTGAATTTGTAGTCGACACTACAAAGTATTACAACAAAGCAGAAAGGGAATTCTTCAATGGACCCAGAGTTAGGTTCCTATTATCGCTCCAATTGTCAATTAAAATGATTGTTTGTGAAAAGGGTATACTGAAGATGCACCTAGAGTAGTAGAAATATGGTGTGTGGAGGCGATGGATACCGTGACTAAAGGGGGGAGACAAATGGGAAGATAAGGGGTAAATGGGTGCAAGTTTCGATGAGATTGTGAGGGAAGCCGAGGAAGAAAGTAGTTGTACAAGCGGAGGAGCAAGGTTTCAACAAGAGAAGAGGCAAAGGATAGGGGAAGGTCCTATTGTGATCAAAACACAAAACTAGGAAGGACATCCACATGGGACGAAGTGACCCTACAGTGATGAAGAGGATGACCAGAACTAGGCAATGCCTAGGACAATATTAATATCAAACCATAGCAGCAACGTACGCATGCATCCGCGCACCACTCCAAACTCAGGGAGAAACACAAATTCCACGTCAACTTGCCCGACAGGTCAACAAAATTCTAGTAGTAAGTCAACATCTGCAGGAAGAATGCCTAGAATGGCAGCCAATGACACAAAGTTAACTTTGTTTCATGGGAACAGGACTGACAATCCCAAGCAGTATTGGTTTCTCTACAAGGTAGTATGGATGGTCAAACAAGCCACGGATGACGATGTCACTGAAGGGCCAACTGGAAACTACTCTACGAGGTCATGTGCTAGATTGGTACATGAAATTTATACAGGTTCTTATGGGGACACCTGCAAAAACATTGGATGAAGTTCGAAAGGGACTAATTGAAGAATTTCGGAAGCCTAAATCGGAGGCGCAATACATTACCGAGTTGAAAAAGATTAAGCAGTTTCCAAATGAGACTGTTTGGGACTTCGATCAAAGATTTAAGACATTGATGGCAAGGATCAGCTTTGATGTGAGTGATGTTCAACATAAAGAATGGTTTATCATAGACTTGGTACCTCATATCTGGCAAGCACTGATGCAGTAGAAGATCGTGACACAGAGTGAGGCTCTAGAGATCGCGATGAAGTTAGAAGCTTTACCTGTTGGAGAGAATGCAACTGGTATGAACCAAATTCAGGTGCAGCAGAAAAAATTGATGTAGCAATTGCAAGACATTAAGAAGGGGAAAGAGAATCGCGAAGGTCTTTGGTGCACTCGTTGTCATGCAAATGGACACACTAAAGATACCTACCCCTTCTTTCGGAATTATCTGCTATCTGGGGCGTCGAATCCATTAAGTTGTGGAAGTGTACCATGGTGTTGCATATGTCAAGTCTATGGGCACTGACACGAAGAGTGTAGCTACATGCAGAAGATAGTGTCAAAACCAACCAACCTATATTGTTCCTTTTGTAGATCGGTGGGGCATGAAGACAAACACTGTCATGCATATGATCTTCTTCAGTAAAGGACATATGATTCATACATCATGACGGGAGAATATCATCATGTAGTACATCAACCATATCCATAGCCTCGGATGGTGAAATCTCAACCACAGCCACAGTATACACCACTGCAGCAGATGCAATTTCTACCATCGCAGCCACAACCACAGTTTGCACCGTAGCCACAATTTGCACCGCAACCACAGTACAATCAAATGGTGATGCCTCAGTCACAGTCACAACCACAGTATATTCAAGTAGCACAGTATGTTTAGCAGTAGCTGAATCCCTTACTACAATAGATGGCCCAGCCACAGTATCAACAACAGGGAGGATTTCGCGGAGGATTTTGAGGAAGAGGAAAAGGATTTAGAAGAGGAGGAGGATGAGGTCATGAATCAGTCTAGTGTTATAATTGTGGGGTATTTGGGAACTACCAGAGGGACTTCCCACACTTGCATTGCTCATGTACATATTGCACGATGATCCATCATACTGTTGAAAACTCGCCACAACTAATCGCAAGATGGCAGGCCAAGAACGTTCCCCAGTTGCAGAGCCAGAATTAGGTACAGACTTAGATTTAGTTGCAAAACTAGAACCAGTTGCAGAAACAGACCCAAAATCAAGTTCTACTCTAGAACCAGACTGTGAATCAACCGATGAACCCTCCATTGAACCAGAATCTACCACTGACTCAGAACCCACCAATGACCTAGAATCAGGAGCCGACAGTTGCGACAATCTCAGTAGAGCCTAGAATAGAGGCTATTGACGTTGTTGTTGTCACCTGCATAGGAGCCACAACATGAGAGGATGGGCCTCTCACATAGATTCGACTGGATGGAAAGAAGAAGGCATCGATCAATATCGTAATTGACATTAGAGGAATTTTGGGGTCTAAAATGGGCCTCCTAAGGAAAATAATAAAATAATAGTTAAAATAATAAAATAATGGTTAAAATAATAAAATAATATTAATTAATTTCGGAGGAAGAAAGAAAAAAACTACTTTTTGTGTTCGTATTTTCGACATATCTCCATGTGTTTTTACTCAAATTTCGATTGGGAGAGCTCATTGGATGCAGAATTTGATTCCACATCCAACGAGTACCCACACTGCATACTTTTGACGGACCCCGCTACCCCAAAAATAAGAAATACCTGAAAAAATGTGATGAATTCATAGGCTTCCACAATAAATAATTACATGAGAGATTCGAATGCATAAGGATGTCATTCGAATTTGGTCAAAAGCAGGCTTATTAAATCTAAGCAAATCCCCCATGGGTGCATAAAGCAGTTTCCAAATCTATCTAGGAGCTCATGAATTGGAAAAATCAATTAGGAAAGCTAATAGATGATGGAAGTACAACTCATACATGCTTTTATTAGGAGAAAATAGTGGAGGATGATGAGGACAAAAAACAAGTTAACTTCACCTAGTCAAAATTTCCCAATTGCCTTAAAACTCAGCAAAAGCAGGCAATAAAGCAGAAAAAGAAGACATGCGCTAGGAAGGCCAGGAATAAAGTAGATTTGATTCCAAGTGGTTTACCAAGTGCTCCATGACTCAGTTTTAGAAATTTTGACCACTTTGAACATGTGGAGGACAACTTGCATAAGGTGGAATATGGAAACTAGGCAAATAAGACAAAAATGGATTAATTAATGTCTAAGGTAGCTAACTATGGGTTGATTATTCTAACACCCCCCCTTAAGCCTAACTTATGAGTAAAATATCAGAAAATTATAGGGCCTAGCAACAAGGCTTAGTCACCCTTTACATACTGCATGTCCATTTAACCAAGGAAAGAGGCAAAAACCTAGTAGGAAAAATCCTCCCTTAAACATGGACAGTAAAACAAAATTTGAAAATCTTGTCATCAATCATGCTTCTCAGCATGATCAGCAATCCCCAGCAGTGATTTGAGATTTCTGAATGTCTTCTCACAAAAAACTTTGGTGAAGATATCTACTACTTGTTCTGAAGATGAACAGAAGAGTAGGTGAATGGTGCCATCATGCACAAGCTGTCTGATGTAGTGCATATGGATCTCAATGTGTTTGGTTCTCTGTCTTTTAACTGGATCATTGCAGATTCAAATGGTACTCTGATTATCACAATATATATTAGTTGAGTATTTTGATTCGAAGCCACACTCACCAAGTAACCCCTGCAACCATAAACATTGAGTTGCTGCATTTACAACTCCTTTGTACTCTGCTTCTGTAGATGAGAGTACAACGGTACTCTGTTTCTTGCTTGACTAGTTGATTGGTCCTTCAGCAAGAATGAACACATATCCTAATGTTGACTTTTGATCTGTGTTGTCACCTTCCCAATCACTGTCAGTAAACCCAATCAAATCAAGATCAGATTTAGCTTGGTAGAAAATCCCATGAGTCCTTGTTCCCTGAACAAAGTTAAGGATCCTTTTGGATGCTCTCCAATGGATCTCATGAGGCTGATCCATGTATCTTGAAGCCACACTTACTGCATAATAAATATCAGGTCGAATATGTGTAAGGTACAACAAACACCCAATCAATTGCCTATATAGTGTATTATTTACCATAGGTGAAGAATCTGCTTCTTCAAGCTTAACTCCTAAAAGGAAGGGAGTCTTGCTTGGCTAGAAATCCTTCATGTTGAACTTGTTCAAAAAATCCAAATCATACTTGTACTGATGTACTTTTATTCCATTTTTGGTTTGAGCAATCTCAAGACCCAAGAATTTGCTCAATAACCCCAAATCTGTCATTGAAAATGCATGGTTCATTGCATCCTTCAAAGAGGCAATTTCATCCTTTGAGCTTCCTGTAATGAGAAGGTCTTCTACATACAATAAAATAATCATCAAAGAAAAATGAATCAGCTTCAAATAAACATTAGGATCCAATTTGCATCGAACAAAATTCAATGATAGCAGAAAGCCATCAATCTTGGCATACCAAGCCCTGGGGGCTTGCTTAAGCCCATACAATGATTTCTTTATCCTGCACACAAGAGATGGATTAGTATCAAAGCCTTGAGGCTACTACATGTAAATCTATTCAGTAATATCTCCATTCAGGAAAGAACACTTCACATCCATGTGATGTATCTCCCACTTCTTCGAAGCTGCAATGGCTAAGGCTAGCCTGACAGAGTCCATCTTTGCCACTAGGGAAAAGGTCTCATTGTAGTATATGCCATGTACCTATGAGTAGCCCTTGGCTACCAATATTGCCTTATATTTCAAAGGTGAAACATCAGCAGAAAACTTGGTTTTGTAAACCCACTTACATTGAACTAGCTTCCTCCCTGGGGGAAGATCAACCAGCTCCCAAGTGTTGTTCTTCTGGAGTGAGATGAACTCTTATTTCATGGATGTTTGCCATATTGGATCATGTTCTGCATATTCATATGTATATGGGTCTAATTCAATCATCAGAAAACATTTCTCTGTAAACAAGGGGTCTTTCATACTGAGAGCACTCTCAAACTGAGATCTAGTCCTCCTAGGATCACTAGGATTTCCAGCTAGTTCTCCAGCTACATGAATGGTATTTGCTTCCCATTTTGGTCTTGTAGGACTATTAGGATCTGCAATTAAATCATCATTATCATACATATCAGAATCAGCAACCTCAACTATATCTTCACTTACTTTCAATGGTTCTGGTGGTGAAGAGGATTCTCCAACTTCCACTGCTGCTAAAGGTTCTTCTTGGAACTGAACACTCCTTTCAATGAAGTATTTGTTTGTGCTAAAATTGATCAGCTTGTACCATTTTGAATATTTAGAGTACCTAACAAATAGACACTCTTGGATTTGGGCTGCAAAGCCTTCCTCTTTTCTGCTGGAATTCTAGCCCAAGCCCTTGAGCCAAAAATCCTGAAATGGGTCACATCTGGCTTGTGCCCACTCCATGCTTCGAAAGGAGTCATACCATCAAGATGTTTATGAGGCACCCTATTATGGATATAGGATGCATAGTTTATAGCTTCAACCCAAAAATTTGGTGGCAAAGTCTTAGCCTCCATCATGCAGGTTGCCATCTCTTTCAGTGATTTGTTCTTCCTCTCAGCAACACCATTTTTCTATGGTATGTAAGGGATAGAATGCTGCATTTGAATACCTGCATCTGCACAATATTGAATGAACACAAACTTGACATACTCACCACCATTGTCATATCTGAGGACCTTGAGTTTTCTTCCAGACTGGTTTTCGACCAAAGCCTTAAAGACTTTGAAGAGGCCAAAAACTTCAGACTTGTGTCTCAGGAAGTAAACCCGACAGTACCTGGAAAATTCATCTATGAATGTCAATGCATATTTGGCATGACTCATTGACATATGAGGAAATGGGCCAACAACATCACTATGGATCAACTCAAGAGGTGCAGAGGTTCTCTCATGACTAGCTTGTTGGGGCACGCACCCTAGCGGTTCTTAATTTTGGTAACTCCGTGGTTTTTATGGAAGTTTGTAAGCGGAGTTGCGACTCAAAATATTCTTAGGGGTATCGGGGTTGATTCAAAGCCCTCTTTTTGTAATAAACCCATGGTTTAAGTCTAGGGTTTAGGGTTCGGGGTGCCCATGGTTTAAGCCCATGGTTTTGTAATAAGTGCACTTGTATAAATAAGCACTTTTGTAAAAGAGTTAGGTTAGGATTTTGAGGTAAGATGATGTGATGCGAAGCTAAGGCTAGTTTTGTAAGAAAGGTTAAGTCCCAGCTGTGTGCGTGGATGACCTATGTAGCTGTGTGCACAGAGGGTTTTTGGGTGACTAAGAAAATATGCAACTGTGTGCGCAGAGATTTGCAGCTAAGTGCGCAGCTTGAGGAATTGAAGGGATCTGCAGCTATGTGCACAGATCAGAACTGTGGTTTTTGTAAAGAGTTGAATAAAACACAGTTCTATGGACGTAGCCCCTAAAATGGGGGTGAACCACGTTATATCTTGTGTTGTGGTTCTTTTGTGTTGTTTCTGTTATGTTCTTTTATGCATTGATAAGTAGATAACTGATAAGTAAGATCACTGCTAAATACTAACTTCGCCGTGAACTCCCAATTAAGGGTTAAGCAAGACACTGTTTGTTTATCTAACTGCGAAGATATATAAGTGACTGTTGAAGATATGTATTGTATGATTATTATTTGTTAAAGGCTAAAGGTACAGTAATATCCCTCTTCTGCTTGCAAAAACCTTATTCTGCGGCACCCCATAGCTGTTTTGGGTGAGACTGCAACCTGTTCATAGGTTATTGCCGAAAGGGCCAACACTGTGGGTCTTTTGTTGGTGCGAAGACAAAAGTATAGAACCCAGGTCTGCCCTAAGCCCAACAAATTGGTTCCGTTGCTGGTTGAACTCAGTATCTGCTCAAGAGGGGTTTATGTCGTACCTAGAAGGCTATGTTTTGGAGACCCTCAGTGAAAGAAATCGGTGATTGGATTGAAGAGACTTATCTGAAATTTGTTGAACCAGAGAACAAAGATCCACGTCGCAGTTCAGACAACTTTTTACAGAGGTATGTTTTTTCGGATGCTTATGAAATTTTCTTTGGTAGTATCCAGGTTAACAGAGAGAAAGACGAACTTCCAAGAAGGTCAGTTTTCTGATTGGACCCCCACAAGAATTAATATATTGAAAAGAGTGAACAACAAGATATCCCGAGCTGTTGATTTCTGGACAACACGAACCCTTGAAGCATTTGTGACGGAGTTCGCCATCGACACAAGTACTTCCTTCAGCGAAGCTGAACGACAGTTTTTCAAAGGACCAAGGGGTAAGTACTTAAATTTATTTAATTTGAAAATTAAAATGCTATTGGCTGAAAAAGGTATATTGCTCATTGAATCAGACTGTTAGATTTAGTAGTACTAACTTATGTTTGGAAGTGAAAGTGACTTCGACGAGAAAAGTGGTTTGCTGTGAAGTGGTAAAAGATACAAGAGGAATTTTGGATCCTATACCCTAGGTCAGAATACTGAGTATACCCATGTAAGTTCAGTAGACCTGACGCCCGACGAAACCCCTTCTGTTGGAAACCCTCTGGTAACCCCATAGTGACGCCCTGTTATCCCTGAGAACCCGTCGCAGTCTAAAAGTATCCCTAGCCTGAGTATTCTTGTCGCAGGTAAGTCTACCCCCGTAAGTTCCCCCCCGCCTACTACCAGTCCCCCTCCCTCCCCCCCTAGATCTGTGATGGCCCATATGAATGATGACATTAAGCTCCCAGTCTTTAAAGGAACTGGATCAGAGGATCCCGAACAGTTTTGGTTCTTATGTGAAGCCGTGTGGACTGCTAAGAACATTACGGATCAAGATACAAGAAGAGCGCAGCTGGTTACTTCTTTTATAGACCGCGCTTTGACCTGGTTCATGAAGTTTTCCAGTACTCAGAACCATGTCTTGGCTGATATAAAATCAGCAATGATAAAGGAATTTAAGAAGCCTAAATCAGAGTCGCAGTGTATCACTGAACTAAAGGAAATTCAGCAGAGGCGAGGAGAATCAGTGTGGGACTTTGATCAGAGGTTCAAAGTTCTGCTAGATCAAGTTAGTTTCACTATTGGACCAGCGCAGCATAAGGAATGGTTCATTGCAGCTTTGTTACCGCATATCAGGACTCCACTCATGCAACAGAAGGTTGCTGATCAGCAAGAGACTTTGGAAATTGCTATGAAGCTCGAAACAGCTCCTGTCGAAGATAATTCTGGTATAGCTCAAATACAAGCGCAGTTAGCAGCAATGGTCTTGGAGCTACGTGGCATGAAGAAAGGAAAAGCTGTTCGAGAAGAGGTTTGGTGTACGCGATGTCGGACAAAAGGACATGTTAAGGAACAGTGTCCTGCGGTAAGAAATTACTTGAATTCTGGTGCGCTAAACCCATTCAATCCTAGTGTTCTATATTGTGAGATCTGTAGGACAACTAGCCAGCATCGACCTGAAGACTGCTATCTACTGCAGAGATATGTGCAAGTACCTAAGAACCCCTATTGCAAGTTCTGCAAGTCAGTTGGACACAACGAAGATGAATGTCGCAGTTTTGACCTCATGAGAGAACGAACCTATGACGCTTATAGGGTACAAAACGATGGACAAGGCAATGATGGATATGGGTACCGTGGCAGTACCTCAGGTCGAGGTACCTTTGGAGGTCGTGGTCGTGGTGGTATTCCTGGAAGAGGTCGAGGCCAGATGGTGTGCTATAAGTATAATCAGGCAGAACATCTAGCTAGAGACTATCAGAACCCAACTACGACATGTCGATATTGCAGAGCAGTCGACCATGTGATTGAGCAATGCCCACAGCTGATAGCCAAGATACAAGAAAGAAATAGCACTCCTACTCAGAATATTCAAATGATTGCTGTAGAGCAAAGACCTATTCTAGCCATTAATGTTGTTACAAGGAGTGGCGCTACGACGCAAATACAGAATAAGGAGAAACATCCTAATGAGGCTTGGGTTCGTAAGGCCCCAGAGAAAATTCCAACCTTCGATGTGGGAAGAGAAAAAGAGACATTTCTGGAAGCCAAAAAAGACTTTGCTGATCCGAGCACACCAGTAGCACCTACACAACAGCATCAATAGTAGTCATAGTCTCAAGAAGCTTCGACGGATAAAGTAAGTACACTGTCTTCATTTTTAAAGAGTTGCATGAAGCTCTTAAGAAATCAGAATGCTTTAAACGAGTTACAGAAAGTTATTGCTTCTTGCGAACCTCAGCAAAGCTCTAGTAAGGAAAAAACTGTTAATAGAGTTAGAAGAACTGGAAGAGAAATGAGATTGCATGCTCAGATAGGAGAATATGACATGACTGATGTCATTCTGGACCTAGAATCAGAAGTCAATTTCTTAACTAAACAAACATGGGAACAAATGGGAAACCCTACCCTTGAATGGTCTCCTATACAGTTGAGATTAGCCAATCAGCAGAAGATTGTGCCCCAAGGAAGATTCTCTAGTGTCCCAGTAGATATTGATGGGGTCAGTACTTTAGCAGACTTTGAAGTCATTGAGATAATTGATGATAGAAACCCCTACCTAGCTTTTCTAGGAATTGAGTGGGCAATAGAAAATGCTGCAGTCATTAACCTTAAGAAGAGACAGATGACCTTCAAAGGGAAAGGTTTGAGAGTCATAGTACCACTGGACCCTTCTCAAGGAGAAAGGTACACAGAACCACTTAGAGATCAAGATCAGGATGTTTTGGACCATATCTACAACATCACAGCTAAGGAAGAATATTATGTTGATCCTAATGTCGAAGGTATCATGGATTGGCAGTGTGACAGCTCCTGCATGACAGATTCAGATGACGGTCTAGAGAATTGGCAGAATAGACTTTATGAACTACATGGACATCGATGTGCAAGAATTACCAAGTCTCTCAGATGGCTTGGTTCATAGACAAGATACTTGCCTACCTTTGATGGCTTGACAGACCCAACAGATTTTATTATACAATTCTCAGAGCAGGTACCAGATTCACAGAAAATGGAGATTCTAGATTCAGAATTCAGAGCCACAGCAGCCAGATGGTGGAATGGTCATAAAAAGTACATTCATAGTTGGGAAGTGTTCCAGAAGTCCCTTTGCCTAAGATTCAGGGATCAACCTCAAGAGGTGTGAAGCAGGTTTAATGGTAAGACTAGTCCTTAGGGACATTTGGAGCAATTCTACGAAGCATGGAAGCATGTACCTCATGAAGAATGGGTACATAGATTTGTGCACACCTTGTAACCTATAGCAAAGAAATGGTATGCGGAGGTCGAGCTTCACCATGGTACTGTAAGTTGGGATAGTCTTGTTGATAGTTTTGTGCTGACATTTTCTATTAATGAGGTTTGTCTTGCTTCGGACGCAGCTGTTAGGTTGATCCATACTAAAGTGTTTGATGATCAAGAAATAGAAGAATACCAACCTGATTGGAAGGAACAAGAAGCTAATGCAGTAGAATGTTATAACCTCACAATTGACGAGGATGATGATCCATGCAACATTAACATTCCTGAGTCAGAAGGACACTGTGAAGTACATGGCCTAGCAGTTGAAGCACCTAAAGTGACTCAGCCCTTGAAGACATGGACAGTAAACATTGGATTAGAAGAAAATCCTAAGTATGCTATCATTGGAGATTATTGGGATGAAGAAATGGTGAGCAAAGTGACCCAACTTCTCCATGAGTATCAGGACCTATTTTCGACGAAGTTTTCAGAGATGAAAGGTATCCTTAGTGAGATAGGAGTAATAAAGATCCCTTTGAAACCTGATGTGAAGCCTGTGAAACAGTGCCCTTATAGGCTGAACCCTAAGTATAAATAAAAAGTTAGAATGGAGCTCGATAAGATGATTGCTGTAGGAATCATTGAACCGGTTGAAGAATCCGAATGGGTCAGTCCTATGGTGGTGCAAGAAAAGAAGACTAAGGGAGAAATCAGAATCTGTGTTGATATGAGGAAGCTGAATGATGCCTATTTACATGATCCTTTCCCTACTCCCTTTACAGATGAAGTTTTAGACAATGTCGGAGGTCAAGAAGTGTACTCTTTTACTGATGGATTTTCAGGTTACCATCAGATTAGAATTGCTCCAGAAGATCGACATAAGACAACCTTCGCTACAGAAATGGGATCCTTTCAGTATACAGTTATGCCCTTTGGATTGAAGAATGCACCTGCTATGTTTTCTACAGTAGTTATCTCTGCATTTAAGGAATTTATACATAAATTCTTAGAATTTTATTTTGATGATTGGACTATCTTTGGGTTACTAAAAGACCATATAGCTAATTTAAGACTTATGCTGGACAAGTGTAGATAGCATCAGATTTCCTTGAATTTGAAAAAGTGTATCTTTTGTGCACCTTTTGGAATTCTGCTAGGTCACATTGTATGTAAGCAAGGACTGATGATGGATCCTGTGAAAATAGCCATTATTGTGAACTTGCCACCTCCGAAGTCTGTTAAGAAACTTCACACTACACTTGGTCATACTAGATATTACAGGAAATTCATTAAAGGATATGCTCAGATCACAGACCCTATGGAAAAAAAGTTGAAGAAAGATATTAAGTTTCAATGGCCACCTGAGTGTCAAGAAAGCTTGGATATTTTGAAGGAAAATATGGTAACTGCCCCTATCTTAGTATTCCCTGACTAGAATAAGGAGTTTCATGTGCATGTCGATGCATCCTCCATTGCTCTGGGTATAGTATTGACCTAGCCAGGTGAAGGTAATATTGATCACCTTATTGCTTTTGCAAGTAGAAAATTATCTACAGCAGAAAAGAATTATACTACAACAGAACAAGAAGGTCTAGCTATGGTTTATGCATTGCAGAAGTTTCGACACTATCTGTTAGGATCTCATTTTAAGATGTTCACTGACCATTCTACTTTGAAGTATTTGGTTAACAAGCCTGTGCTAGGTGGAAGGATATGCAGATGGTTGATTCTGTTTTAGGAATATGACTTTGAGATCATAGTCAAACCTGGAATACTTAACCTAGGTCCTGACCACTTGTCGAGGCTCGAATCAGGAGAAGAGCCCATTAGTTTGGACGAAGGCCTTCCTGATGCCCAGTTGTTTTCCCTCTAGATGATTGATGACTATTTTCAGGATATTGTTCAGTACTTGTCTACAGGTTTTGCACCCGCCGAAATGACAACACAGCAGAAGAAGCAGCTGGTGGTTAGAGCAGCCGACTTTACCTTAATAGAAGGACAACTATATGAGATGGGACCAGATGAAATACTGCGTAGATGTGTCCTAGAGCATGAAAAGACATTAATTTTGGCTGAGGCACATTCTGGAGCAGCAGGAGGTCATTACGCAGGAAAAGATACAGCACAGAAGATTCTGAGAGCTGGATTATGGTGGCCCACAATTCATAAGGATGCAAGAGAGTATTGCCATAGCTGCAACATCTATCAGAGAACAGGCAAACCATCCAGGAGGGACAAGATGCCTCTAGTTCCACAGGTAACTTTACAAGCCTTTGACAAGTGGGATATTGATTTTGTTGGACCTATCAATCCCCCTGCGAAGAAATCCAAAGCAAGATACATTATTACAGCAACAGACTACCTTAATCGTTGGGCCGAAGCTCAACTGGCCAAGAACTATAGCGCTGCTACAGCTGCGAAGTTCATCTTCGATAACATCTTGTCAAGATTTGGGTGTCCTAGAATTCTTATGAGTGATCACGGATCACATTTCCTAAATAAGACTATTGAAGTATTGACTGAAGAATTTCAATTATATCATCAGAGGAGTACTGCCTATCACCCTCAAGCAAATGGAACTGTCAAAGCCTTTAACAAGATCCTTGAACATGCTCTGACAAAGGTCTGCAATGTTAACATAAATGATTGGGATCTTAGAATTCCAGCAGTACTATGGGCTTATAGAACCACCTGCAAGAAGTTGACAGGCCATACACCTTTTAGGTTGGTCTATGGACAAGAAGCAGTCATGCCCATGGAGTACATTGTTCCTAGCCTAAGAATATCTGCTTTCACAGAGATGGATGATCCAGCTATGATAAAAGAAAGGCTGGCTAATATACTAGAACTTGAAGAAGACAGATTCATCGCAGGGTTCCAGCAGCAAGTACCAAAAGCCAGAGAAAAAGCATGGCATGATAGACACATTAAGAAGAAGCAGTTCCAAAATGGTGATCTTGTTCTCTTATATGACAGTAAATTCATGAAATTCCCGAGTAAGTTCAAGACACATTGGAAAGGACCATACATAGTGCAGAGAGTTACCTATGGTGGCGCAGTCTAGCTAGCTAAATTGAATGGAGAAATTTTACCTTCCATGGTGAATGGAAGTAGGTTAAAGAAGTACAGGGACAAGCCGGGACTCCCTAATCAAACGTAACAACAAGAAGGACAGCCTAAGTACCAAGAACAGTTGGAATTGGGTACTAGACTATAATGAAGCTGTTCTCAAAGCTACGAAGTGGTGAAGACTGTCAAAGTCCGAAGGTTGAAGTTTGGTTGCCGCTTGGGTTAGGTGGGTCAAAGGCCAATATTGTGTCGAAGGTACTCATTGAGGTGAACCTGAAGTTAGTGGTTATGTCAAAGAAGAAAGGTGTGTCGCAGCCTAAAATGTGACTGATGGGACAAACTAGACTTGGAGGCGCTAGCATGTGAACTTCCTTAACAGCCGTAATGATGAGATCTTGGGAAAATCTAGCGCCGAGTGGACAGGATTTACCGCCGCTCAAACATATTTGATGTCATTTGTCACATACCCCAATTTTGTAAAATAATGTTAATTGTTTTAATTATATTCCTGAGACATTATGTTAAATTTAATGCTAAGTAGGAACTAATGACTCAGCAGAGTCAACAGAGTGGAATGTAATTCAGAATATTTTATTATTAATAAATAAATTGTGGAGACAACAGCATGGGAGAGCTGTTAAAAAGAGGTTACTGGTCAAACTGGTGGATGGAACTAGGTGGAGGGAAAAAGACAAGTGGCATCATCCTCAAACACTTCCTAAGTTGCAGGTGGCAACTTCCCTATATTTGGGGTCATGATCCCCCAAGAAAGTGGGATCGGAGCAGGTGGCTCACTAAATGACAACTAACCCAAAAAAGACCTAGGCAATCTTTTAAAAGTACCCAATGAATAGAGCTGAGGCTGCTCAGATATTTTCCAGAGAGGATTCATTCAGGTGAATGATATTCAGGAATTTCATTGGGGAAGAAAGGGAAAAACAGTAAGGAAGTTGTTCGAGAGGAATGCTGCAGTAACTTGGTTTATTACAGCTTGTTAGATGGGAGAACTTACTGATAAGTTCAGATTTGATACTGAGTCTTGAAGACTGGTATTTGACTATTGCTGCACCTAGTTCCAGCCAGGGAGACCAGAGCAAGCTCGGGGGTCCTGAGGAGTCGCTGTTTCAGCGCTCTCCAGGATTTGGTAGGGAGGAACGGCCTCCCATTGCTGTTGTTGTCCAAAGCTTAAGCAGGTTCTATAACCTAACTATCTTTGTTTTAGTAACTATGAATGGTTGGATGTTATGTTAGTAGTTATTTAAATGTTTAATGATGAGAGTGTTTTGGTTTATGAGTAATAGAATCTGTTAATGAAAAGTAAATACCCACTGTGTTTTTCCACATCTGGGTTTACCAAACCGTACTCCAGCACAGGGGTAGAATTATAAAAAGATAGCATGATGAGATTATAGAATAGTAGATTGTTTCTTTACTTATCATCAGAAGAAAGTAATTGTTTTACTGACAGCTGTTTATGCTCATAGATAAAACTATTCCCTCGTACAGTATATCATTCTCAGTAATTCTGTTATTTGTAAAGAATAGATAGAAGAATATATGGGTGTACTAAAGAAAAGTCAGACTAGGTATACCAACGGTTTTAAAACCTTACAATGCTTTTTCTTCCTGTTTTTATAGAATTTAACTTCTATATGCTGGAAAGACAACACTGTTAGTAGGAGTAATCAATTAGTATTTAAACTCTACAGTTAAAACCTAGTTGTGTAAGTCTGTATGTATGGTTAGTAATGTAGTCATTTCATCACTTAATCTTCCTTTTATTTGACTGAGCTCAAATAAGTTTACAGAACTGTTATTCCATTTTTTCTTAGATGGTAAATGAAGGTTACTATATATATAAATAGTATTATTGATTATTATATATATTTATGCAGATATCATAACCAAACAGATAACTTAATAATTAACAGAGTGTTATAAAATAAACTAAATATTAATAATGGAAACATTTGTACTCTCAGGAGAGATAATGTCTTTTTTTTTTAAACAACCATAAAATTCTATTACATACTTTATAGGAGTATTATCATTATGGAACTTCAGGTAATGTATTTATTACTGTAATTACAAACTGAAACCTTTATACTTTCTGTACTGTGAGGTAAATAAAACAATACTTAAGAACATAAATACTATAAAATAAAAATATAAAGACCCTGAATAAGATGAAGGGTATAAACTATAGATTAACACTCATAAGTCAAGGTTAAAATCGAGTACAGAATCCTTGACAGTGATTTTATGAAATGAAATATTAAAAGTAAAAATTTAAGTGCTTAATCTACAGTAAGCAATTAATAAAGTGACAGAATGCTCAGTTTTGAGCTTAATTATATTGTTTTAAACATAACTAGAAACCCTTAATTTCAGAAGTGCAGTGTATTTAATAGTAAGCTTTGAGAATACTTAAACAACAAATTATTTTATAAACTGAGAATAAACTACTATTACTTTATAAACTTATAAAAGAACCTAAGCAGAACTAGTAACAAAAGTAATAAGTATTACAGGAAGAATAACACTGTTATTATAATCAGTGATAATTAATTACTGTATAAAAATTAATATTATTTGGAATTCAAAGTAATGACTTATCATATTATCATTAACAAATTTGTTTGAATATAAAACCTATACTCAAGGTTAGACCAACAGTTACATAAATAATGTCTTCAAACATTAAGATTTATAATTCAAAAAGTATAACAATATATATACTATTAAAATACAGGAACAACCCTACCTACTAATGCCATAAATAATTTACAGTTAGTAGATAAGGCATATATCAAATTACAGGAATCAGGAGGTATCCGAACTCCGAAAGGCTCATAAGGCCGAGCTTAATTATTCTATATATTTTCCATTCAAAACGCAAGTAAAAGTTAATTGTTTCAAAAACTGTACAGTAAACAAAATTTATAAATTACGAAAAACTGTATAGACAGCTTATATTCCAAGTTCAGGGTAAACCCTGACAAAATTTAAAATAAGCAGTGAGGTTCATCAAAAGGAAGGAGTTTTATCTCCCTTATACTTCACGGCGATAAACATCTTATCCAAAATAAGGCTTTTACAGCCTGTATAAACAATAATATACATGTACACATCACACAGTAAGCAAGTGAAGAACCAAAACTTCAGTATCGGCTACAGCCAAAGATCCCTTGATAAACAAAGAGATAAAAACTCTTTTTACAGCATCCAGGTTCACTAACTAAACCTAAGTAACCGCGAGGGTTACACACCACGAATCCAAACTCATAACTGCCCTAAAGGACCAGCAAGGAGGAGAACGCCACGGGTAAAACCAGGCTTACCGGGAGAAGACAGCTATTGAAGTCTTGCACCTCCCACGCCAAGAGAAGAGGTCAAAACCTGCAACGAAGGATAAACTTAATATTAAAACCTTACAAAAACATTAATTGTTAAAGCTAATACTTTAAAAGGAAGGTGAAGGGAAACTCTGTACATACCTTAGATTCTGATAGCAATATGGCCACTGAAGAATAGCAAGACAACCACTAGTAGGAAGAAAGGTAAACCCCTCATTTTACCGCAGAGAAGAAGGAGCTAGCTGGAGCAAAATGTAACTTGTCACGATGGAGGACATTTTACAGCATCAAGTCAAGGCGACCACCTACACAGTGGCGAGTTCGGGCAATGGCTGCCAAGGGAGAAACCCTAAGTAAATCAACACTATTCAGCATTCAACAGCAAGCTTTTCAACACAGTAATCTTCCTCACGACTCAGTAGGTGAGTCCACGAGAAATTGAACCAGCATAGGGACTGCTAGCAGACAATGCAAGCAGTGGAACGGACCAAGAGGTTTTGCAGAGCGGTCGGAGGCCCTAAGGCAGTGAAGGAATGACGACTAGGGTTTGGGTCAACCTTTTATAAACGATAGTGCATGGCTGGGAAGAGCCCACGTAACCTTTTAATAATTGGCATGCAGTGGGTAGGAACACTATAGTTCCATGACAACATCACCAATGATTATTTAAACCAAATCATATCGCGGGGATTCCACAAGGTTCGTTATACCATAGCTATCACCTGCGTTATAAAATCAACCATATAAACATTAGAATAATGTTTATAAAACATTGTAATACAGAATTGGTTCATCGTTGGTCTCATACAATTAGGTATGGAGAGTTGTATTTGTTTATAATGAGATATAAGAGTAAAGAAGTAATGCTAGTTACCATGGTGTAGTTTATCTATAAACCTATTTTCTATATTATCTATTGCCCTAGTTCACAAATGAAGTGAAGGGAATAATAATAATATAAAGTTTTTAGAATTGTAATAATTCATATGAAGTGATCAATTGAACATGATGATGGTTTTACTCTTAACCTTATGAACTTTCTTTGTTTGTAAAATAACAATCCTACTAATATTCATAGAACCATTTCCGTTGTGACAATTAGACTTTTATCAAATTCAAGCCGAAGGGTTATAAAAGATATTATAAGAGTCTTTATATGATAGGTAGCTTGGGTAAGTTAGCCTTTTTTGTTTGATAGTATAGCCATGAAACTCATAAAGTAGTGTTTGAGTATAATAAATCTAGGATTGATTTAAAAGTGATTTTGTTTATCCAAATATTGACCATGGAATAGAAGTAGTATTCCAAAACAATGCAGATCCTTAAAGTAATAAAGGAAGACTTGTATCAAGTAATAAACCTTGTAAATACTTGAAGTAAGAAAAGTATAGGTTTGATACTAAAACAACTTATCCTTTTATAGTTACAATTACAAATTCAATCTTGGCATGATGCAGTAATTATGAATAAGTAAAATTGGATCTATGATGTTGTAATCCTACCATGCTTGCTGCTAGTAAATAAATATCTATTGCATTTTACACTTGCATTCAGTATAACATCCAACGGTTTCGTACTCCGTAGAAATGTTAAATCTTGTTTTCTTGACAGAGAAATAGCTGCCATCTTTACTAGTAGAATTCAATTCTCTATCAGTAAGATCTTAAAAGAAACCATAGTTAAGCTTTACCTTTAGAAGCCTGGTAAATCTGACTAGCATGTATATACTTTTACTGAATAAATTTTGTACAATGAATCGTTATTGAATACTTTAGAGATTTGTTAGCAGCAACCCAAACATCTTACCTGTATATCTGTAAGAGAAGAAAAAATGTTGCGTTAGCTCAGAAGCTAAGTAAGCCCAGTCTTTCATGACAATCCCACCTTGTGGTCGCAAACAGAAAACAAATCAGTAACTGAAAAGAAACTATTCTTTAAAGATAAGTATAATCAAAAGATAATTCAGTTATAATTCTAGTAACATAAAACTAATCGAACAGTTAATGGCTGCATTTATTAAGAATATATGCTATTTTAAAAAATTAAAATTTTTTTTCAGAATTTTGGGGTTTTGACATATGGTATCAGAGCATGGTTCAAATACTAGGCCTTGATGCGGCCCAACTAGTTTCCATAGAACAATAAAATAATGTACTAACCTGTATTTTGTTTTATGTAAAGAATAGAACATTTCTTTTTCTGAATCTAACAGGCAAGTATGGAGAAGATAGGAGAATACGCTCAGGAGGAGTCTCCCAACACCGAGACAAGACAAATGTCCAGAGAACCTATGTTAGAAGAGGTAACTGCTCACTTTTCAGAGCTGATGCAGACTATAAAGGATTTGAAGACTGAAATGGAATCAGTCAAGAAGGACAATGAAAGGATTCTGAAGGCTCAAGAAGAGTTGAACCAGATTTTGATGGAAAAATTTCAGACTGAAGGAAGGAACAAAAGATCCGAATCTGAGGAAGCTAGCCATCAGAAAGGATCTAAAAAGATGAAGCTGGCTAAACCTGAAAGCAGTTCATCATCTGAAGGGTTCAGGGAACAACAAAGCTATTACACTACTAGTGACAGTAGTGAGGTTGAGTTGTATGACAGAAAGAAGAAGTATAGGCCATATGAAGAGATTTTCGGGGAGTTAAAAAAAATAAAGCCCCCAAATTTTAACGGAGAGACTGAAAAAGGGGAAGAAGCAGAGTCCTGGTTATCTGGGATGAGGAAGTATTTTCAGATATACAATTATTCAAATCAGCTGAAGGCAAGAATGGCCATCTATAATCTCTCTGGAAAAGCAGACATATGGTGGCAAGATCTGAAAAGAGTCAAGGGGATCAAGGAAAAAGAAGTTAATTGGAGTACCTTTAAAAGGTACTTCAAGAAGAAATTTCTTTCTGAACAATATTATGAAGAAAGAGCTGAAGAATTTTACGAGTTAAAGTTAGGATCCATGACTATGAAGGATTTAAACAGTAAATTCTTAAGCTTGCTGAGGTATGTACCTTATTTAGTCGATGAGAAACCTAAAGTGCAGCGGTTTCTTAGCTGTCTGCCATATCATATCAAGGACAGAATCGAGTATGATAACCCGAAGACTCTGGAAGAAGCCATGCGGAAGGCTAATTTCTATTTTGAACAGAACAAGAAGAAAGAAGGTATAGCCAACTGGAAGGCTAAAAAGAACAGTAATCAGCCTGAGTTTAAAAAGAAAGAATTTGTACCCCAGAAGAATTTCAAGAATAATAAGAACATAAATCATTCTAATGGTAAGAACTTCCAAGGAAATAGAAATGGTGCTTCTAATAATTCTAATAATTCTAGCAACTTTAAAGGCAAGGAAGCTGCCAACAATCATGGGAATTTCACTAAGAATTTTGAAAGAAAGGATCCTGTTAAGTGCTGGGAATGTAATGGCCCGCACTATGCCTCGGTCTGCCCAAATCGAAAAAAGTCAAACAGCAATATTCACACTGTGCAGGATGAAATGACTGTTGGAGAACTTGCAAGGACTATGCCCAGAATAAATGCAGCATTGGAGAACCGCCAAGCTGATTATCAGATTTCCATGGTGGAAGTAGAAGGTATGGTTAACCAAACCCCTGTAACGATTTTAATTGATCCAGGGGCTAGTCTTAGTTACATTTCACCTCAGATAGTGGAAAAGTGTAAATTGACTATTGAAAAGTTTGATAGTTCCTGGTTAGTTCAATTAGCCACTGGGGCAAAAAGGAAAGTAACCTATTATGTGAAAGAATGTGCTTTAGTTATGAATGATTTTAAAACTACAGTTAAGATTAATGTTTTGCCACTTGGCTCGTATGATTTACTGATTGGTATGGATTGGTTAGAGAAGCACAAAGTACTTTTAAACTATTTTGATAAAACATTTACGTGCGTAAATAATAATGAACAACCAGTAACAGTTAAGGGTATTCCTAGGAAAACTGTAATCAGGAAGATTTCTGCCTTACAACTTAAAAGAGCAGTTAGAAAAGGGTGCAAAGCCTATGCTATAACTATTACAGATGAGGCAAGTAAATATGAAAAAGATAAGTTAAAAATAGAGGATATTCCTGTTTTAAACGAATTTACTGATGTTTTTCTGGAGGAAATTCCAGGATTACCTCCTAGGAGGGAACTGGATTTCACTATTGAACTGGTACCAGGTGTTGTACCTAGCTCGAAAGCTCCGTATCATATGAATATTTTAGAACTCAGTGAATTAAAATCATAGTTAAAAGAGTTAATAGATAAGAATTACATTCGACCTAGTGTGTCCCCTTGGGGAGCACCGGTCATCTTTGTCAAAAAGAAAGACGGAACTATGCGACTATGCATAGATTACCGTCAACTAAATAAGATGACAATTAAAAAGAGATATCCATTGCCCCGCATAGATGATCTGTTTGATCAGCTACGTGGAGCTACGGTGTTCTCCAAGATAGACCTGAGATTAGGATATCATCAGGTAAGAATTAAAGACGAGGACATCTTTAAGACAGCCTTCAGAATAAGGTATGGACATTACAAATTTGTCGTAATGCCATTTGGGCTTACCAATGCCCCAGCTGTCTTTATGTGCTTAATGAATAATATAATGCATAAATACTTAGATAAATTTGTTGTCATGTTTATCGATGACAACTTAATTTATTCTAAAAATGAAGTGGAACATAAGGAACACTTACGGATAGTCTTACAAGAGCTGCGAGAGCAACATCTTTTTGCGAAGTTCAGCAAGTGTGATTTCTTTAGAGATGAAATCCAATACTTAGGTCACGTAGTGACTAAAGAATGGATTTCAGTCGATCTCGAAAAGATTCGGGCAATCGAAGATTGGCCAGTTCCAAAAGACGTAACAGATGTTAGGTCATTTATGGGAATTACCGGTTATTACCGGAGATTCATTGAAGGCTTTTCAAAAATAGCTAATCCAATCACTTCCTTGCAAAAGAAAGGCAAGAAATTCGATTGGAACTTAAAGTGTGAAGAAAGTTTTAAGAAATTAAAAACCTTATTAACAACTGCGCCTATTCTAAGAATAGCAGATCCTAATAAGGATTTCGTGGCATGCACCGATGCTTGTAATGATGGTTTAGGCGGTGTGCTGACTCAAGACAGGCATGTCATTGCCTATGAGTCTAGGAAGTTAAATATCCACGAAAAGAATTATGCAACTTATGATTTAGAACTTGCTGTTGTTATACATGCCTTAAAAATGTGGTGACACAAAAATGTGGTGACACAACTTAATAGGCAAAAAGTTTATTTTAATGACTGATAATAAAGGACTAAAATACCTTTTAGATCAGCCCAACTTAAATGCAAGATAAGCAAGGTGGTTATCCTTCTTGAGTGAATACGATTTTGAAATCCAACACATAAAAGGAAAAGAAAATAAGGTGGATGATGCTTTAAGCAGAAACACAAAGCTGAATTTTATAGCAGCGATCAGCACTTATGCTTCTGATTTAAATGAACAGTTTACAGAAGGGGTAAAACAGGATGAAATTTATCAAAAATTACAAGTTACAGCTAAAGAAGAACCTACAGAAAGCTTAATAAAAGGTTATAGTCTAAATAAAGATGGATTTTTATTGTTTAAGGACAAACTGTATGTGCCTAATGTGCCTAAGGTCAAGTTGCTGATTTTGGATGAAGTTCATAAAACACCTTACTCAGGACATCCAGGTTACCAAAATACTGTAACCATGTTAAAAAAAGAATATTTCTGGCCTAATATGAAATCTGAAGTAGCTGAATACATAGCTAGATGTTTGGATTGTCAACAAGTGAAAACTGAACACCAACATCCAGCTGGTTTACTGCAACCTTTGCCTATTCCTAGTTGGAAATGGGAAGTAATCAGCTTGGATTTTATTACTGGATTGCCCAGAAATCAGAATCAAAATGATTCAATTATGGTGGTGGTTGACAAGTTAAGTAAAGCAGCACATTTCATTCCTGTCAAGACTACCTACAAGGCTACCAATATAGCTGATATATTTCTAAAGAAGATGTTTAGGTTACATGGAGTACCTAAGGTTATCATTTCAGACAGGGATCCTAAATTCACAAGGAATTTTTGGAGGTCCTTGTTTAAGGGATTAAACACAACACTGAATTTCAGCACCTCTTTCCATCATCAGACAAATGGACAGACTGAAAGAGTGAATCAGGTGCTGGAAGATCTGTTAAGAATGTATGTTAAGGATCAGCCAGGTAAGTGGGAGGACTACTTGCATTTAGCAGAGTTTGCATATAATAATAACTATCACTCATCAGCTAAGTTTAGTCCATTTGAAATTTTGTATGGGCGTAAATGCAACACTCCTATCTCCTGGAATAATCCAGTAGATAGATTGGTGTTAGGACCTGAATTATTGAAGGAAATGGAACAGATTGTGAAACAAGTACAGAAAAATTTGAAGGTAGCACATGATCGACAAAAGAGCCAAGCAGATTTGAAAAGAACTCCCAAAGAGTTCCAGGTGGGTGAGCACATGTTTGTAAAGGTAAGACCAAAGAAAAGCTCCCTAAGACTGGGGATTTATGCAAAACTAGCACCACGTTACTGTGGTCCGTTTGAAATTTTATCCAGAATTGGTCAAGTTGCATATCAGCTAGCGTTACCCCCTAACTTGAAAGTGCATAATGTTTTTCATATTTTTGTTCTAAAAAAGTATGTTCATGATGCTACTCATGTGATTGATTGGAATGTTGTACAGGTGGAACCAGAAGGAGAAATTCTGGTGGAACCGGACTGTATCCTCGGGAGGAGGGAAATTACTCTGCGGAACCGTGCCATTGGACAGGTGAAGGTGTAATGGAAGCACCTTAGTCCTGAAGAGGATACTTGGGAAATGGAAAGTAATATGCGGGAAGCATACCCGAATCTGTTCTAGGAGGTTGCAGAGGATGAAGAATAAGTAACATCGAGGACGATGTTACATTTTAAGGGGGTGTGTATGTCACATACCCCAATTTTGTAAAATAATGTTAATTTTTTTAATTATATTCCTGAGACATTATGTTAAATTTAATGCTAAGTAGGAACTGATGACTCAGCAGAGTCAACAGAGTGGAATGTAATTCAGAATATTTTATTATTAATAAATAAATTGTGGAGACAACAACATGGGAGAGCTGTTAAAAAGAGGTTACTGGTCAAACTGGTGGATGGAACTAGGTGGAGGGAAAAATACAAGTGGAAGCATCCTCAAACACTTCCTTAGTTGCAGGTGGCAACTTCCCTATATTTGGGGTCATGAGACCCCAAGAAAGTGGGATCAGAGCAGGTGGCTCATTAAATGACAACTAACCCAAAAAGACCTAGGCAATCTTTTAAAAGTACCCAATGAATAGAGCTGAGGCTGCTCAGATATTTTCCAGAGAGGATTCATTCAGGTGAATGATATTCAAGAATTTCATTGGGGAAGAAAGGGAAAAATAGTAAGGAAGTTGTTTGAGAGGAATGCTGCAGTAACTTGGTTTATTACAGCTTGTTAGCTGGGAGAACTTACTGATAAGTTCATATTTGATACTGAGTCTTGAAGACTGGTATTTGACTATTGCTGCACCGAGTTCCAGCCAGGGAGACCAGAGCAAGCTCAGGGGTCCTGAGGAGTCGTTGTTTCAGCGCTCTCCAGGAGTTGGTAGGGAGGAACGTCCTCCCATTGCTGCTGTTGTCCAAAGCTTAAGCAGGTTTTGTCACCTAACTGTCTTTGTTTTAGTAACTGTGAATGGTTGGATGTTATGTTAGTATTTATTTAAATGTTTAATGATGAGAGTGTTTTGGTTTTTCAGTAATAGAATCTGTTGATGAAAAGTAAATACCCACTGTGTTTTTCCACATCTGGGTTTACCAGACTGTACTCCAGCACAGGGGTAGAATTATAAAAAGATAGCATGATGAGATTATAGAATAGTAGATTGTTTCTTTACTTATCATCAGAAGAAAGTAATTGTTTTACTGACAGCTGTTTATGCTCATAGATAAAACTATTCCCTCGTACAGTATATCATTCTCAGTAATTCTGTTATTTGTAAAGAACAGATAGAAGAATATATAGTTGTACTAAAGAAAAGTCAGACTAGGTATACCAGCGGTTTTAAAACCTTACAATGCTTTTTCTTCCTGTTTTTAAAGAATTTAACTTCTATATGTTGGAAAGACAACACTGTTAGTAGGAGTAATCAATTAGTATTTAAACTCTATAGTTAAAAGCTAGTTGTGTAAGTCTGTATGTATGGTTAGTAATGTAGTCATTTCATCACTTAATCTTCCTTTTATTTGACTGAGCTCAAATAAGTTTACAGAGCTGTTATTCCATTTTTTCTTAGATGGTAAATGAAGGTTACTATATATATAAATAGTATTATTGATTATTATATATATTTATGCAGATATCATAACCAAACAGATAACTTAATAATTAACAGAGTGTTATAAAATAAACTAAATATTAATAATGGAAACATTTGTACTCTCAGGAGAGATAATGTCTTTTTTTTTTTAAACAACCATAAAATTCTATTACATACTTTATAGGAGTATTATCATTATGGAACTTCAAGTAATGTATTTATTACTGTAATTACAAACTGAAACCTTTATACTTTCTGTACTGCGAGGTAAATAAAATAGTACTTAAGAACATAAATACTATAAAATAAAAATATAAAGACCCTGAATAAGCTGAAGGGTATAAACTATAGATTAACACTTATAAATTTCTTTATAACTAGTAAGTCAAGGTTAAAACCGAGTACAGAATCCTTGACAGTGATTTTATGAAATGAAATATTAAAAGTAAAAATTTAAGTGCTTAATCTACAGTAAGCAATTAATAAAGTGACAGAATGCTCAGTTTCGAGCTTAATTATATTGTTTTAAACATAACTAGAAACCCTTAATTTCAGAAGTGCAGTGTATTTAACAGTAAGCTTTGAGAATACTTAAACAACAGATTATTTTATAAACTGAGAATAAACTACTATTACTTTATAAACTTATAAAAGAACCTAAGCAAAACTAGTAACAAAAGTAATAAGTATTACAGGAAGAATAACACTGTTATTATAATCAGTGATAATTAATTACTGTATAAAAATTAATATTATTTGGAATTCAAAGTAATGACTTATCATATTATCATTAACAAATTTGTTTGAATATAAAACCTATACTCAAGGTTAGACTGACAGTTACATAAAGAATGTCTTTAAACATTAAGACTTATAATTCGAAAAGTATAACAATATATATACTATTAAAATACAGGAACAACCCTACCTACTAATGCCATAAATAATTTACAGTTAGTAGATAAGGCATATATCAAATTACAGGAATCAGGAGGTATCCGAACTCAGAAAGGCTCATAAGGCTGAGCTAAATTATTCTATATATTTTCCATTCAAAACGCAAGTAAAAGTTAGTTGATTCAAAAATTGTACAGTAAACAAAATTTATAAATTACGAAAAACTGTATAGACAGCTTATATTCCAAGTTCTGGGTAAACCCTGACAAAATTTAAAATAAGCAGTGAGGTTCATCAAAAGGAAGGAGTTTTATCTCCCTTATACTTCACGGTGATAAACATCTTATCCAAAATAAGGCTTTTACAGCCTATATAAACAATAATATACATGTACACATCACACAGTAAGCAAGTGAAGAACCAAAAATTCAGTATCGGCTACAGCCAAAGATCCCTTGATAAACGAAGAGATTAAAACTCTTTTTACAGCATTCAGGTTCACTAACTGAACCTAAGTAACCGCGAGGGTTACACACCACGAAGCCAAACTCATAACTGCCCTAAAGGACCAGCAAGGAGGAGAACACCATGGGTAAAACTAGGCTTACCGGGAGAAGCCAGCTATTGAAGTCTTGCCCCTCCCATGCCAAGAGAAGAGGTCAAACCCTGCAACGAAGGATAAACTTAATATTAAAAGCTTACAAAAACGTTAATTGTTAAAGCTAATACTTTAAAAGGAAGGCGAAGGGAAACTCTGTACATACCTTAGAGTCTGATAGCAATACAGCCACTGAAGAACAGCAAGGCAACCACTAGCAGGAAGAAAGGTAAACCCCTCATTTTACCGCAGAGAAGAAGGAGCTAGTTGGAGAAAAATGTAACTTGTCACGATGGAGGACATTTTACAACATCAAGTCAAGGAGACCACCTACACAGTGGCAAGTTCGGGAAATGGATTCCAAGGGAGAAACCCTAAGTAAATCAACACTATTCAGCATTCAACAACAAGCTTTTCAACACAGTAATCTTCCTCGTGACTCAGTAGGTGAGTCCATGAGAAATTGAACCAGCATAGGGACTGCTAGCAGACAATGCAAGCAGTGGAATGGACCAGGAGGTTTTGCAGAGCGACTGGAGGCCCTAAGGCAGTGAAGGAATGACGACTAGGGTTTGGGTCAAACCTTTATAAACGACAGTGCATGGATGGGAAGAGCTCACGTAACCTTTTAATAATTGGCATGCAGTGGGTAGGAACACTATAGTTCCATGACAAGATCGCCAATGATTATTTAAACCAAATCATATCGCGGGGATTCCACAAGGTTCGTTATACCATAGCTATCACCTGCATTATAAAATCAACCATATAAACATTAGAATAATGTTTATAAAACATTGTAATACATAATTGGTTCATCGTTGGTCTCATACAATTAGGTATGGAGAGTTGTATTTGTTTATAATGAGATATAAGAGTAAAGAAGTAATGCTAGTTACCATGGTGTAGTTTATCTATAAACCTATTTTCTATATTATCTATTGCCCTAGTTCACAAATGAAGTGAAGGGAATAATAATAATATAAATTTTTTAGAATTGTAATAATTCATATGAAGTGATCAATTGAACATGATGATGGTTTTACTCTTAACCTTATGAACTTTCTTTGTTTGTAAAATAACAATGCTACTAATATTCATAGAACCATTTTTGTTGTGACAATTAGACTTTTATCAAATTCAAGCCCAAGGGTTATAAAAGATATTATAAGAGTCTTTATATGATAGGTAGCTTGGGTAAGTTAGCCTTCTTTGTTTGATAGTATAGCCATGAAACGCATAAAGCATTGTTTGAGTATAATAAATCTAGGATTGATTTAAAAGTGATTTTTTTAATCCAAATATTGACCATGGAATAGAAGTAGTATTCCAAAACAATGCAGATCCTTAAAGTAATAAAGGAAGACTTGTATCAATTAATAAACCTTGTAAATGCTTGAAGTAAGAAAAGTATAGGTTTGATACTAAAACTCCTTATCCTTTTATAGTTACAGTTACAAATTCAATCTTGGCATGATGCAGTAATTATGAATAAGTAAAATTGGATCTATGATGTTGTAATCCTACCATGCTTGCTGCTAGTAAAGAAATATCTATTTCATTTTATACTTGCATTCAGTATAACATCCAACGGTTTCGTACTCCGTAGAAATGTTAAATCCTGTTTTCTTGACGGAGAAATAGCTACCATCTTTACTAGTAGAATTCAATTCTCTATCAGTAAGATCTTAAAAGAAACCATAGTTAAAGCTTTACCTTTAGAAGCGTGGTAAATCTGACTAGCATGTATATACTTTTACTGAATAAATTTTGTACAGGGAATCATTATTGAATACTTTAGAGATTTGTTAGCAGCAACCCGAACATCTTACCTGTATATCTGTAAGAGAAGGAAAACTGCTGCGTTAGCTCGAAAGCTAAGTAAGCCCAGTCTTTCATGACAATCCCACCTTGTGGTCGCAAACAGAAAAAAAATCAGTAACTGAAAAGAAATTATTCTTTAAAGATAAGTACAATCAAAAGATCATTCAGTTATAATTCTAGTAACATAAAACTAATCAAACAGTTAATGGCTGCATTTATTAAGAATATATGCTATTTTAAAAAAAATTAAATTTTTTCGAAATTTTAGGGTTTTGACGTCATTCATATACCATCATGACAGATTTTGTCATGGGATTCTATAAGAAGCCACACAGGCCTTCGATTCCTGCATTGCGCATTTCTTTGAGTTTACAGTTAGCACCATGTCGAATGATCACGAAGTCCAGGAATTCTTACGAGAGTTTAGGGAGAGATGTATGTAGAACCTTATGAGCAATCCACCTTGCGAGGAGACGTCTCCAGCGCCGAAGTAGCCAATGCAGATACGATCAACCAGAAAGAAATTTAAGGCAGAAGTCCACTCTAAGTGGAACGAAGAAAAGCACAAGCCCTCAGGAAAGACTCCGGAGGATCCTGAGATGTATCCTCCTGGCTTAGCAGAGTGGAGGCATGCTGTTTGTCTTATGCAAAAGTACATTGGCATGCAATCACAGGAGCCCCGTCTGCTAAGGACCCAAAGTTGTGGATGGTCAAATGTTCAATAGGACATGAATGGGAGGCAGTTCGAGGGATGGAGTTGCTGATATCTTTATAAGGCTCAACAATTCCCATGACCATCATAAATCTTGTGAAGGAAGACAGTAGCATAAGGAACATTAGCAGTCTGCTAAGAATGAAAGGATGAAGGATTAAGCAAGCTGCGGCCGTGGTAGAATTAGCAGAAAGGATGACGATGATGACAGGCAGATAAGGGAGTAGGAGGGCAGGAAAATTAAAGCTGATGGTCATAGAGATGCAGACGGATATAGATCCTGACAGAGTGTGCAAGGAGATCATAAAGGAGGAGCAAGCAGCTGAGTGTCCCGGGACGGGACACTGGTGAGTCTTAAGGTCCTGTTGGGGTGCGCACCCTAGCGGTTCTTAATTTTGGTAACTCCGTGGTTTTTGTGGAAGTTTGTAAGTGGAGTTGCAACTCAAAAAAGTCTTAGGGGTATCGGGGTTGAGTCAAAGCCCTCTTTTTGTAATAAACCCATGGTTTAAGTCCAGGGTTTAGGGTTCGGGGTGCCCATGGTTTTGTAATAAGTGCACTTGTATAAATAAGCACTTTTGTAAAAGAGTCAGGTTAGGCTTTTGAGGTAAGATGATGTGATGCGAAGCTAAGCCTAGTTTTGTAAGAAAGGTTAAGTCCTAGCTGTGTGCATGGACGACCTCTGCAGCTGTGTGCGTAGATCAGAACTATGGTTTTTGTAAAGAGTTGAATAAAACACAGTTCTGTGGACATAGCCCCTAAACTGGGGGTGAACCAAATTATATCTTGTGTTGTGGTTCTTTTGTGTTGTTTCTGTTATGTTCTTTTATGCATTGATAAGTAGATAACTGATATGTAAGATCACTGCTAAATACTAACTTCGCCGTGAACTCCCAGTTAAGGGTTAAGCAAGACACTGTTTGTTTATCTAACTGCAAAGCTATATAAGTGATTGTCGAAGATCTATATTGTATGATGATTATTTGTTAAATGCTAAAGGTACAGTAATATCGCTCTTCTGCTTGCAGAAACCTGATTCTGCGGCACCCCATAGCTGTTTCGGGTGAGACTGCAACCTGTTCGCAAGTTGTTTCCGAAAGGGCCAACACTATGGGTCTTTTGTTGGTGCAAAGACAAAATTATAGAACCCAGGTCTGCCCTAATCCCAACATAGCTTTTTCAAATTTATGCTCTCAGTGCTTTCCTAAGATGCAACCTTGACAGACTCCTTTGGAAAACTTAATCTTTGGTAACCCTATGACCATTTATTTTTCACTAAGATCAGAAAGATACTTATAGTTAATATGGCCAAATATTTCATGCCAAAGCTTGCTTGCCTCATTAGCATGAATCAGAAGAGTAGAGGGGTTTGAGTAGGGTAGGAAGTGTGAGAACATGTATACCTTCGAAGTGTGATTTGCAACTCCTTTTGCAATGACTTTACCACTTGAGATCTCTGTGAGCTCAACTTCATCAGGGGAGAATATGACCTTCTTTGGAGACCCTGTGTGGGTCATCTAATATACTGATAAGAGGTTAGAGGCAAGACCTGGAACATACAATACATTACTGAACTTACCATGGTCAAGATCAATCCTCCCTTTGCCCAAACTTTCAGTGAGAGAGTCATCCCCTAGTACTATTGGTGGACCTTTCAACATGTCAAGTGAGGTGAATGCCTCCTTGGTCGAAACCATATGTCTTGAAGCTCCAGAATCAATGATGGAACTAGGTGAGCTTGATGTTCCAGCAACCAATGCATGAACTCTCTCTCTGTCTTCTGAATTTGATCCTCCTTCCCTCTTCTTTGAGCTATCAGGAAGGGAGATGCCATTCTTCTCCAGGAGTTGGGTCAGCATGTCAATTTGCTTCTTCATGCAGGAGCTTTCAGGATGATTTCCCTTACTACAGTATGCACACTTGCTCATTTCTCCTTTGTTCTTCTTCTTCTGGAAGTTATTCTTGGAACCTTGAGGCTCCTCTGGAGACCTTTTCTTGTCTCTCTTTTGCTCAGGTGGCTTCTTAGCTTTCTTCTTGCCTTTTGAATCCACCCTTGAATCTCCAGCAACCAAAGAGCTTGGTCTTTGGAAGGTCGATACAAACACTGAATAGTCAGGGCCAAGCTTCGAGAGTATGGCCAAAACCAGTTGTTCCTCCTTATTTTCAACTCCACACTGTTTTAGCTACAAAACAAGGGCTTTGTACTTGGAAAAGTAGAGTTGCAGGGATTCGAAGCTATTGGGACTCAAGGAGATCAATTCATTTTCAATTTGATGTCCCCTCATCTCATCTGTCTTACCAAAAAGATCAAAAAGCTTCTCCCATACTTCATTTGGTGATGTTAATCCCTCAAGATGGAAAAGGAGGTCTTTGGATATGCTCAGACACAAGAGACCATAGGCCTCATCCCTCCTGTTGTGCCATTTAATTTTCTCTACAGCTGCATTGGGCTCTTCTTCTGTTGCCATAGTCACTCTATAGATGCCTTTCAATCTCAATAGTATCTCCATCTCTGCTTTCCATTCAAAGAATTTAAATGGAGTCAAGATGATCTTCTGAGATTAATCCATAGCTCAGAAATTGTCCCTTCAGTCAGCAAAATGCTCCTAGTCAATGATGTCGAACCTGTAATAACAAATTGGAAGGAGATAAATTGATCTACAAAGGCTCTGATACCATGTGGAAATTGAACCCAGGTGTTAGAACAATTACACTCACAAAAATTTCCAATTACACATGCAAATTACACACAAAGGAGACTGAATATGGAGCAGAACACTAATCTGTATTGAATAAGTGTACAATAGCCAACCCTGTGAAGTCATAGGCTACCACAATAAATAATTACATGAGAGATTCAAATGCATAAGGATGCCATTCGAATTTGGTCAAAAGCAGGCTTACTAAATCTAAGCAAATCCTCCATAGGTGCATAAAGCAGTTTCCAAATCTGTCTAGGAGCTCATGAATTGGAAAAATCAATAGGAAAGATAATAGATGATGGAAGGACAACTCATACATACTTTTATTAGGAGAAAATAGTGGAGGACGATGAGGACAAAAAACAAGTTAACTTCACCTAGTCAAACTTTCCCAATTGCCTTAAAACTCAGCAAAAGCAGGCAATAAAGCAGAAAAAATAGACATTCGCTAGGAAGGCCAGGAATAAAGTAGATTTGATTCCAAGTGGTTTCCCAAGTGCTCCATGACTCAGTTTTAGCAAGTTTGACCACTTTGGACATGTGGAGGACAACTTGCATAAGGTGGAATATGGAAACTAGGAAAATAAGACAAAAATGGATTAATTGATGTCTAAGGTAGCTAACTATGGGTTTATTATTCTAACATGCCAAACATTGTGGGAATCGCGGCCAAAGGATGAATAGGTCCATGAATTTATTCACACCTTGGATGAAATGCCAAGATCCTGGTACGTATCAACAGAGCTTCGTAGGGAAATAGCCACTTGGAAGGAGATGACAGTTTGCTTTGTGTATACTTTTAGTTTCAACAATGCACTTCATATTATTCGGGATGTGGTTTTAAAAGTTGTACCAGTTGCATATCCCATGGACCCACATGCGCATTTCCACATGAAGTAGATGATGGAATGCTATAACGTATCTGGCAAACTTGAAGATGATGATGAGCAATGGAATATCAATATTCCAGAGACAAAATGGAGTAGATGTTGGACCCAGAAATGGCCCCTTTTGACCACTCTTAATTACCTCTTTTTGTTCTATCCTACCCCTTTGAGTATGCCAAATAAACGTTTTACCCTCACTCTACTTTTCAAACCACCAAGGTATGATTGGTCATTGTTTTATTTTATTAGTACTTATGATTGTGATTATTAAGGATTCATATCTCTCAATGCACTAACATATGATGGTTTATAAAGGTATTTTGAGATATATGGACTGCAGGAAGATCGGGATGAACATGCCACTAAAAGGATGGGCATTCATGGCTCAAACTGATCACCATCCATCCTATCATTACCCAAGGAATGTGGATCCAGTGTGATATCCCAGGAAAAGCTTTGCCAAGGTAGCTGTAATAGAATTCGTCAGACCTGGAGGTCAACAGTGCGCTGCTGCTCCTGTATAGCTGTAATTTGAAGATATCGTCACTCCTAGGGCGATTAACAGTTTCCCTATATTTCCTATTTTTCATCCTGTCGCGTTTGTAACAGCTGTTATCATTTAGGGCACCTGAAGATCAGATATCTTCATGGCTGCCCCATAATAGGATAGGATGTTATGATTTACATTGTATAAAAAATGGAGAACTATTTCGAACCAGGGGTTGTTGAACATATAATCAATTCATTGTATTAGCTGTGAGGAGGAATTGTTTAATCGGTCTACTTTTCAATACAAGGAGTTACTTCAGATCTAAATGTTTTTGCATGTGTTCATCCAGCATCTCTATGTGAAGGCTGGGCCCGCCTTCCACAGGGATCATTGAGTTAAATTAGGAATTTCAATTATTTTGTTGTGTGATGTTATGATAATTTTATTTCTTCGTAGGAAGCTATAACAAGTGTGGATTTATAGTGTGTCGTGATTGCATCTCTTGGATACCTGTAGTGGCATGGTATGATAGTCGACTGAGTAGGTAATTATTCCTTATGAAAATTGTGTGATAACTGTAACAGCTCTGTTCATCCTTAGATATTTTTAGTTGTTGTTTCCATGAATCCTTGTAGCTTGTCTCTTATTTTTATGATTGCAGAATTCCATTCTTGTACTTCGAGTTCATAGAATAGCTGAACTCAATTTCTGTACTTTGAATCTCCAGACTAATGTTCAATTTATGTCTTTGAATTTCTAGAATAATCAGATTAAGATAGTTGGGTTAATCGTTAAGTGGTTTGAAACAAAATTTCCCTTTTTCTGCAATTGTAATCTAGATGTGACTTTCATCTTTCCATTCTTAGATCGAGAATAGAAGGAGGTAATTATGATTGCATTCCTTATAAGGAAACTAGATTAAGTAGATTCTTGGGATGAGCATAGCCGAATAGAGGATACGATTGTTCAATTACAGTAATTTAGTGTTTAAGAATATATTGTGCATGTTATCCTTGAAATACAAGACTTCCCTGGGTTGACAATAAATATTGTACACTCTGTATGTTAGCTGTAATTCACTTGCATATTGGGTGCCCAACATTTTGGCGCTGTTGTCAGGAAAGGATAAAGATTAAACACCATCATTAGTTGCATCCCGTAATTGTTTGATTCAGTCTCTTTTATTTTTTGTTGTAATGATTTGGGTTGCAAGAATACAAGAAGGGTAAAGTGTGATCATCTTTCGACTCCCAAAACCCCACAAAATACTAACAGTGCAGGTGATCGAGGTAATGGTTGAGGTCCACAATTGGGCAGAAGGACATTCATAGAGGATCTTGTTGAAAAAACTAATTCATCCACTGGGGCTTGCCATCAGGAAATGCCTATCAGAAGAAGCCCTGCCAATCTTGGGGCGCCAACATTAGGGTCCATAGTGGAGAATACACGAGTAGCCGCTACATCCTCAAATATCCCTGCAGAAGAGGACAAATCCAGTACAATCATACATGCTGGTAGAATCCCGATCTACCACATTTACAAGAAGGTTGGAACTAAAAAAGAGTGTACACAGTTCCACCAGAAGATTGTTGATCAGTGGAAGAATGAAGAAAAGAACGAAGAGAGGAACGAAGAGAAGAACTAAGAAAAGAACAAGGAGAGGAACGAAGAGAGGAATGAAGAAGAGAAAACAGAAGAAGGAATGAGTAATAGACATGAATCTGACGAGGAAGAGGAAATGGGGGAAAACCATCATCATGAAGATCATTCCCTTCCTGAAGGAACGGTGGCTACACTTCAATTCCCAATGCAGCAGCTAGAAGGAACAACCCCTATGAAAAATATATCACCATCGGTGTTGCCTCACTTCCATAGAAAAGCGGAAGAGGATCCAGATGAATTTATTTTTGAGTTTGATATCCTCTATCGCAGCTACGACTACGTCACCGATGCACAAAAGCTGAAGCTCTTCCATGCCACTCTGAAGGACAATACATTACGCTGGTTCATGAGCCTAGGAGGTGGAACTGTCACTAATTGGGACAGGATGAAACAGGTGTTCCTAGAGAAATATCAGGAATATTGCAACACCAAAGACAAAAGAGAAGAATTGTTCAAAATGGTGCAGAAGGAATATGAAAGAAAGGAATATTTTGTAGAAAGGCTCTTATACAATGTGCAAAGAGCTAGACAGATGAACACGGGGTTAGATGTGCTCAAGATAATCCTGCTTCGCGGGATTAGGGATGGTTGCCTAGATATGTTAAACCTGTTAGGAAATGGGGATATCTCCAAGGAGTCTTTCAAAAATATTGTGGAATTATGCAAAAGGTACTCTAGGGAATCTTCCAGGAATAACAGGGGGGACAAACAGGATAAGCTAGAATGTGATGTCTTCGACAGAACTCAGAATTCATCTAATGGATGAGCCACCCATGCAGAGATAGGCAACCTCCTTGAAAATTTCAAAACAAAAATGATGAGCTCTATCTCCTCAAAAATCGATGTCCTGAGGGAAAAGCAAAAACATGCAATAGAGGACATCACACTAGGTGTGTTCTTCCCTCGATGTAGAAAGAACCACCCTTTGAAGGAGTGCCCGCTTGACAAGGTAGAAGTGTGTCAGTTGTTAGCACTCAGAATGTACCCAGGTTGTTAAAGATAAATTCCAAGGTAACAGCAAAACCTCTCTTAGAAAGAAACTGGCTTTTCTTTCTAGAGAGGGATCTCTCAAATACAAATTTAACAATGCCAGATATAACTCAACACTCAAAGATTGTATAAATGGTTGAAACAACAAGTAACCATTGGGAAATGGAGTCACATATACATAAAGATATCACAAAGACATATGCATGATATTTTGTCAAAGGCAAGATAACCATTCCATCACAGTCATTCATTTAGTTCGGGTGAAACAGAAGAGACAATGAAACAGTCCATTAATACAGAGCATCAAAGATGAATTCTATATTAACTTTAGTAGAAAAATGTATAAAATATCTAAAACGATGATCAAAGAATAAACGATATGAATTCTAACCATTCAACACTATGCTTCAGATATGAAGAAAAACAGAATGAAGTGTTACACTGGAAAAACAATCACAGAAAAAGAGAAATACGGACTGCAATGTAAATGACGCAGGAATATTTGATAACTCTTATGCATTCGCTTTGTTATTCAAAAATATACGTCTTCAAAGAAACATTCAACAACAAGATGGGTTCCAACCCCCATCATATAAAATAGATGCACTTATATACATAAAATCATTTCATCTTCCAAGAAGATTTATAACTGAATAACCGGCTTAATCAAAGTCTTGTAACTATATTCCTAACTCCTAGGAATAAACTACTAGCTTCGATCCTAACAGATCATTAAATTAAAATCAACTCGGTAACATGGCCTCGTCCAAGAAGCTCCTCGGCGCGTAACACTTGTCTTCATGAATGAAGGATATACTTCGTTTTTCTGAATCTTTCTCTGGCTCTCCATTGCTCCGCGCTCGGAATATCATATTCGATCATATCATGAATGGACACCTCCAGCTCCATGTATGCTTCATAATACACCTTAGGCAACCTTCCCCTGATGATTAGGAATTTCTGTAGTATCTGAAAATCTTTCGTCAGCTTATCCACGATGAATTTCTCTGTCAGCCCTTTTTCCAAATCGTCAAATTTGGAATGATCCATGCGGCTTTGTACCAACAGGTTGTGATAGTTCTCTTGAGAAAACATTCCTCCCTCTTCATCCCAAAAGGAAGGAATCTCGTCTTCGAATAGTTCTTTGAAATCCTGTTTGAAGTCATTAACCTGTGAGATCATTTCATCAACTTTGTCCTGGACTGCCTTCATTAGATGATGCTTATAGATACACTTTTTGGCCCACGGTACCATTGCTATCCTGTCCTTTACTCCTATATCATGCAACCTTTGGTATGTTAATGAATTTAATAAGTTTAACGCATTCTGGGCTGTGGAAAGGGGTTTCCTCTCCATAGTTTCATTTACTAATTTCAGTCTTTGATTGGCCAAATTGATCAATATGCTTTGATGATCAATGTAGTTCAAGTAATGCCTGAATTTAGTAATTTCTACGGATAATGTATCCCAAATTATGTGCTTTGCTCCATGGAGAGGACCCTTTCCTATGTTTCTTTCTTTCAATTCATTAAATTTCTTCTGTAGCTAATTTCTATCTTGCAATATTTTACTTTTATTTTCAGTAAATTTGGCCAGCTCGGATTTGAATTTTTCAATTTCTACCTTTAATTCTCTTATTTCTTCATCTTTCAGGATGACCTGGGACATAGGCACTAGTAAGTCATCTGCAGAAAAATCATTTAATGGTTTCTCAATATTCACAATGGATAGGTCTTCATCAGTGGGAGTCTGGCTCATCAATTCCTCCATAATCTCTTTTTCATCGTTTTGGTCCTTTTTCAGCAGGGAGATTGGTGCTATCAGCTCATTCCGCTCTGTTTCCCATTTGTCTTTTTCTTCTTGTAATTTGACAGCTTTTCCTTTATGCTCCATCATCTCCTGGTGAATCTTTTCCTTCTCTTCTTGTAATGCCAATAATTCGGATGATTGAACATGTTCTGTACTTGGGATCTTCAACCTTTTCTTCAAAACCTAGAGGGCATTGTCCTTTTCTTCCAGAAGTCTTTTGATTGCCTGGGTGTTATCTCTTTCATTTCCTAAGCTGATAATGTCTGCTTGTAGCTTTTTAATTTGAATGGAATTGGCCTTATTTTCAACTTTCTCATGTTTTAACTGAACTTCTAACTTGTCTACCAAAATTTGTAACTTATTAACTCTCATCATAGCATGCAATAAATATGAATAAATAATGTCACCTATTTGCTTATGTAACTGTATTTTGTCTGGTACACTAATCTTGTCCAATTTTACCTCCATTTCTGACATTTTCTTATCACTTACCATGGCCAATTTAAAAGTATTTCTTTCTATGTCCCTAGTAGAAATCAAGGAAGTTTTTGGATTATTAAAACTCCTCACCCACGGGAGTAGATTCCTTGTCTCTTCTAGGGACTGCTTTCGCTTCTCCACATAACTGGCCACGAGCTCCTCTTTGGACTTGAAAACTAGGCTTGATTCTGAATTGTATACACCTTTAAAAGAAAACTGATTCACCTGTACAGCTTTTGTAGGGACCAAAACAACTCTTTTTAAATCATCTGAAATAACTTCACTTAAAGCTTTATCATCTTGAAACAACCTGGCCTTTTTATGTGAATCATCCTCATCCACTTCCATGCTTTCAACTTCAGAAAGACTCCTTTTAACCAAAATATTAGGACCCTCTGTCACTTGAGATACTGCAATCGGTATAGTACTTGCATTTTCATCAGATCTTGGAATTTCCATAAAATGAAACAAATTGGCTGTCTCGCTTAGACCTTCAACAACTTGGTGGTCAAAAGGCTTGTTTTTATTCCCCTGCTTTCTCAGGGAAACCATATGATGGGGATCATAATTTACCCTTTGCTCCTTTTGAAATTCCATGCTTTCCGACAATTTTTCTATAAACACCAGAGAACCTTTATTTTTGAAAATAAAAGAACCAACTTTGAGAGGGAACTTGATATTTGAAGATTTCTTAAAATCCCCAAAGTGTTCTTCTTCTGAATGTAATCTTTGTCTCATAAACTCCAATGCAAAAATTCTGGGAATAAGGAAAGCAGGTAACCTATAAGGTTCTCCAGTAAAACCATATATTCTTAAAACAGTGAAATCCTTATACAGAAACCAATCTCCAACTCTATCCTCAGGTGAGGATTGCGTCATGTTTTTCATCTCTTCCAATACCCGTGGTAACATGTCATCAAACAACATCTTGTATATTTCTGACATGATTGAATTTGCAAATTCAAACATGTTGATTTGATTGGGCAAATCTGAGGAGAAGATGGTACTTAAAAACTGCAATTCAGTGACGTTCGAAGACAACAACATGTTCAGTAAATAAGTCTGAAACTTGAAGAACCTGACCTTTGGAAACTCGCTCAATTGAAGATGTATAGCTTCTGCTAAGTACTCGTCTAAAATGAGTACATGAACTTAGTGAGACTCAAAACTTAATGAACTTATTTTTAATAGAAAGCCCAAAATGACATCATTTACATGAAAATCATCATCTAGACCCAAAACTTGACAGATAAGGACACAACTAACTGAACTTCATCTTTGAAAATGTGAACAGGATAGGGCAGAAAGAGACCATCTAGTGATTGACCATTTTTAAGGATACTTGACAAGAATTTACAACGGACCTTAGTTTCACAATTTTTATACACCTCGGCTAAAACAGATTCATTTATAGGTTCACGACTATCACGGTAGTTATCAGGCAAGTTCAGGTTTTCACGGATGACCTTGGCATCAATTTTACACAGTATCCTAGACGTAGACTGACTTACGATAACTCTCTAATAAGAAGAATAATTAACTGTGCACCATTCTGTGAACTTGGGAAAATGCAGTGTCTGTTCAACAGCAAAATAATATAAAAATGATTTATAGGCATTTAGGATATCATTACCCTGCGAATTGTACTGCCATAACCTCTCTTTGCTAACTGATACACTTCCCACAGAAAAAAAAAAAAAAAAAAAAGGTCACACACTCCTTTGTCTCTGTCGACCAAGTATTCTTCTTTATCATCCAAAATACGACTAAACCCTTGCAAATCTTTTCCTTTATCCATAATTCAGACAACAACGGTAATCAGGTGGATGAATTTCGGACGTCCGGGACTTACCTGTTACTGTGACTGCGTGTATTGGAGATTGACTATTGAGGTTGGCGAGCACGCACGTCCTTTTCATTCGTCTGGTGCCAATAAAAAATAATTCTTGAACAAGTCAACTTTGTTGATATAGGACCCCACTTCGGAGACCCCCTTTAGTGGTTTCTGCCAAACCGCTTTTGCCCGCGGAATGCACCACGAGTTGCTGCCTGTACTGTGGTTTGAATTCTGCTACCACCTTTTGTCTCCAACCACCATGCAACTTCCTGCTCCGGATCCGTCAATGACTGTTGATATATTTCACCTTTATTTCCCAGCCGTCGGATGAAGCGACACGTACCCTAATCCGCTGAGCTCCTTTGTTTTATCAAATGTGCAAGTCTACAGGGTGGAGTTCACAATGACCGTAGATCTTATCGAGCTGGATCAGCGACCGTTGATCTTCACATCTTGTCGAACACCCCATGTATCCTTATCTTTCTCACATCTTTATAAAGTGGACACATTATAAGCCTTCGATCTCCATCTCCTCGCTTTACACCGTTGGATCCCATGATAATTCATCGCTTACTTTCCCTTTGTCATACCTTTATACCATAATATTTAACCAAAGTTTGACAAGCAATCATTATTTCCTTTTTATCATGGTCCCTTCGAGCCTCTGCTAGGTAGAGTTGTTAACATCAGCTGTGCGAGCTGAACCACGACACAAAAGAATTCCCCTCACTTCCCCAAGTGAAGGCTGTTCTTTAGGCATCAACTCCAGAGGTGGAACCAGCCTACTTCATTGCACAAAAGAAACTGTGGCAGCCTCAAAACCAAGGTATGACCCCATAATCATTTCCATTTTTGAATAATATGAGTAATTGGAATATTATGCAAAATGTGAATACACAATTCCCTTCATATTATTCTCAGTGGAACCCTTCTCAACCTTCAATGCAAAATTATAACTCATGGAATCCCTGGACACAACCACCACACCAACCAACTTCTTGGTCTCTTGGATGGAGGAATTTCCATCCAGGGAACTAGTTTCCTCAACAACCTACACATCAACAACAACAATATCCTCCTCAATATCCTCAATACCCTCATCAGCAGTCGCAGTTGCAGTTGCAAAACAATTCTGCCCCTAATGTACCGATACGACCTCAGCTACCTACTCAACCTAATCCTAACCCAAACAATAAAACATTCCATCAATTTGAGACTGTCAACATGCATGCCTATTCCCTTTCTCCTGTGCCTTGCAATGATATTCGCTTATGGTCAGGGAAAATAGTAGAGCCTGTAATCATAGAAGATGTTCCACCCTCTGTACATGAAGAAGGGATGAATCAATAGCATCTACCCGATACGACCCCCATCATTGAAGATGTTGAACATCCCACTGATGGGATGGCTGAAACACAGAATGATAAATCTAGTGATACACAGCCTACCCAGCTGATTAGGAAACCAATGTATCCTGAGAGATTAATGCTACCAAGGGAAAGGGGACAACCCCAGTTTAACCTCTTAGGAGAGTTAAAGAATCTTTATGTTAAAATCCCCCTCCTTCAAACTCTTCAAGACATACCTATCTATGCTAGAACTGTTCAGGACCTGTGCACAAAGAAACCAGGGAGGAAACCCAGAGACCCTCCCACTGTCCACGTCATAGGGAAATTATCTGCATTAATAACAGGAAAAACCCTATTGGCCAAATATGACGATCTTAGGAACCCCACTGTCACTGTGCAGATTGGGCATACATAGATACCCAACGTACTGGTATATTTAGGAGCAGCGATTAATGTCATGAAAATTGAAACTGTAAGAAAACTTGGGCTCACTAATCTTAGGCCAACCCCCACTATTTTAGAATTGGCAGATAGATCCACCATTAAACCTAAAGTAATTATGGATGATCTCGTCATCTCAGTTGACTCTTGGGAGTACCCTACTGACTTCTTGGTTTTACAACCTAAGTCACAGCTGGGAGGACACCCATTGATCTTGGGAAGGCCTTGGTTAGCCACAGCTAATGCCTGCATCAGCTGTCGATCTAGATCTATGACCATATCAGATGGCACCGATACTAATAACCTCACTCTTTACCCTCCATCTCGGCCGAGTCTAGAAGCTGAAACTTCTTTATGGATGGAGCCATAGGAAGAAGAGGGCGTTCAGCCATTATTAACTATAGGGAAAGCCTTAAATTTTAAAGATGAAACTGAAGACGATGCCATTAATAACTTCATCAGTGAACCCACCTCAGTCAATAAAGAATTTTATCAAATCCTGAACATTACTCTGGGTAAGGAAGAACAAGAAAATATCACAGAAGAAGCACTAGTCGGTGACACACACATAATCCCAGTATTGAAAAACTTGAAAAGTATTCCCATTGAGGTAGAGTCTGGAAAAATCTTGAATATCAACCCTAGCCTCTCCTTAGATGAACAAAAGCACCTGATCATTCTCTTGAAAGAACACAAGGGGGCATTTCCCTGGGAGTATACAAACATGAGGGGTATTCCCTCTAACCTGTGCACCCACCATATTTATATTAAAAGCGACTCCCAGCCTGTGTGCCAGACTCAACGAAGAATAAACCCCAATCTTATGGACATAGTGAAGGAAGAAATTAAGAAACTCTTGGAAGCAGGATTCATATATCCTATTTCAAACAGCGAGTGGGTCTCCCCACTCGTAATTGTACCTAAGAAAAATGGTAAATGGAGAGTCTGTGTCGACTATAGGGAGCTGAACAAAGCCACAAAAAAAGACCACTTTCCCTTTCCCTTTATTGATCAAGTACTCGACACCCTATCAAGGAAGAAGTTCTTCTCCTTCCTGGATGGTTTTAGCGGGTACAATCAGATTCAAATTGTTCCTGAAGACCAAGATAAAACTACCTTCACTTGTCCCTAGGGAACGTTTGCTTACAGAGTGCTTCCCTTTGGTTTATGTAATGCACCAGCAACATTTCAAAGAGCTGTAATCGGCATATTTTTTGAATTAGTTAATGACAGTATGGAAATTTTTATGGATGATTTCACTCCTTATGGCAAGAATTTTGAAGAAGCACTGAAAAATTTGAAAAACGTTTTAACTCGCTGTGAACAAACCCAGCTGTCTTTAAGCACTGAAAAAGTGCCATATGATGATGAGTGAGGAAGTAGTATTCGGGCACTTCATCTCTGTTGATGGAATTCAGGTGGATCCCTCAAAAATCAAGGTAATAGAAAATATATCTACTCTTGCAACTCAAAAAGAGGTGTGAAGTTTCCCAGGACATGCTGGATACTACCGAAGATTTATAGAGAATTTTTCCAAACTGGCTTCTCCTTTGTTTTCATTGTTAATGAAGGATGTGCAGTTTGTTTGGAATGAAGCATGCCAGACAGCGTTTGTTAAGCTTAAGGAGAAGCTGTCCACAGCCCCTATCTTAAGAGGGCCCAATTGGACCCTACCCTTCCACATTTCTTTAGATGCTTCTGATATTGCTATTGGAGGAGTTTTAGGACAGCAGGATGGTCAAGTACCTTATGCATTTTATTATATTAGTAAAAACTTAGCCCCTACTGAGCTTAATTATACTGTCACCGAGAAGGAGTTCTTAGCTATTGTCTACTCCATTAATAAATTTCGACACTACATTACTGGATATCCTACATTTGTGCACACTGACGAATCTGTCATTAAATATCTAATGAACAAAGCCATCACTAATTCCAGAGTGACTAGATGGCTAATATTATTACAGGAATTTGATATTACCATCATAGATAAACCTGGAAAAGAAAATGTTGTCGCTGATTTTTTATCTCGTTTCACTAACAGTGATGATAATTTACCTATTGAGGAATCCTTTCCAGATGAACATTTATTCGCAGTTTCATCTCATTCCCCTTGGTATGCAGATGTTGCTAATTACTTGGTTGTAGGAAAGCTTTGGGAACATATGTCCAAAAGAGAAAACAGAAAAATCATCCAGCAAAGTGCCAGGTATTGTTGGGTAAACGGTCACCTCTTTTACACAGGTCCTAATCTTGAAATCAGAAGATGTGTAAGGGAAGATGAAATCTTTCATATACTAAAGGCCTGCCATGATGAACCTTGTGGGGGACATTTTGCAGACAGAAGGATGGGACACAAAGCACTGAGAATGGGATACTATTGGCCAACTCTTTTCAGGGATACAAAAAGATATGTTCAGTCTTGTGATAGCTACCAAAGGATGGGTCATCCCAACAGATTAGATCAAATGCCTCTGCAACCACAATCAGTAATTGGACCCTTTGATAGATGGGCTCTAGATTTCATTGGCCCTATCAACCCTCATTCCAAGCAAAAATCCTACATCTTGGTCTGTACTAATTATATGACCAAATGGGTATAATTTGTAGCTCTGGCGAAGGCTAATGACCAGGCTGTGATCGACTTTCTATACAGTGAAATATTTACCAATTTTGGGGTACCTAAGGAGGTAGTTACTGATGGGGGACTGTAGTTCATGTCGCATCAATTTGAAGCTCTGATACAGAAGTATCATGTTCAGCATAGGGTAGCTTCACCTTACCATCCCCAAGCCAATGGCTAGGTGGAAAGCACTAATAAAGTTATTGAATCTATCCTTACCAAGGCGGTCAAGAGCCATCGTAGAGATTGGGCTGACAGGCTTCCAGAAGTACTATGGGCATATTTCACTACTTTGTGTAACACCACAGGTTTTTCTCCTTATGACTTAGTTTATGGAAAAAGTGCCATCTTCCCAAGTGAATTTGAAATCAAGACCCTGAAGACGGCCACAGAAGTAAACCTAGATGTGACTGAAGCCCAGAAAAGAAGATTGAACCAACTGAATGAACTGGATGAGAATCGGTTAGCTGCAGTGGAACAAAAAATGTTAATTCAACAACAGAGATCCAATTGGCATGACTAATTCATCAAAAAGAAGGTCTTCTGTGAGGGAGACTGGGCACTATTATACGATTCCATATTAAAAAAAGATTTCAAGGGAAAATTACACACAAGATGGTTGGGCCCATACCTAGTAGATAGGGTATTTGATAATGGCACATTCCACCTGGTAACTATCAATGAAAACTGCACACCATTATTTGCCAATGGTCACAGGCTGTGACTGTACTGTAAACCAATTTCAAAGGATGCATTTATCTCGCAAATTGTCGCTGATCCAGATTACCAGCTAGCACAAGGGCTTGAATTTCTCTCTACCTCTATCAATCCTTAATTGATCACTGTAAATCGCATTTGAATCATTGTACATAAATAATTGTTGTTTTTTTTCGTTATGTTATCTTTTCTTTTGCACTAGATCTTTTTTTTTTTCCAAAATTTGCAAGGAAGCACCCAAGGATGATGGTCAGATCGGGCCTGTCGACCAAAAGTCATTTTTCTGTTCCTTCCCGCACCAAATTTTTTTTTTCCCTTAAATAAATTTGTCGCAGCTACGACACCTTTTTTCGGCAGCTGCAACACCCATTTTCTGGCAGCTGCAACACCCATTTTTCGGCAGTTGCAACACCTTTTTCTAGTGGCTACAACACCTTTTTCCAGTAGCTGCGACACCATTTTTCGATGGCTGCAACACCATTTCCGGCAGCTGCCACACCATGAAACTTCACCTTCTTCCATTTCCACACGCTGTGACCTTATTTTAATTTTGACCCATTAGAGGAAATTTGGGGTCTAAAATGGGCCTTATAAGAAAACGTGCCAAAATAAGTTTTTGTGAGTTGGAATTCAACAACCAATAGAATTTCAATAAAAGA
>LPNX010900223.1:165104-196274 GCA_001517045.1 Pseudotsuga menziesii | reverse complement strand
TATTATTTTATTATTTTAACTATTATTTTATTGTTTTAACTATTATTTTATTATTTTCCTTAGGAGGCCCATTTTAGACCCCAAAATTCCTCTAATGATAAACACCCGTTTCGCGTAGCTGCGGCGTAGTCACTTTCCGTTCGCTTAACATTTTCTTCCCTCTTTTCCAGCAGCTGTGACATCTTTTCCACCAGCTGCGACATCTTTTTCGGCAGCTGCAACTCCGCTATGTTTAGCTGATTTTTCTATCATTGAAGGCCGCGTCTCTGCTTCGATTTCTTTATGACTTGCGGCTGTGACTCCTGTGTTATTAGCATATCTTTTTGCAAGCTATCAACTCCTCTAGATATGGCTCTGATTCCTGATGCCGGCAATTTGACCCATAATGTAATATTTATCATATTTCCGACCATTCTGACACGATGGTTTTTTCTTCACCAGCGGAAAGAGTTATTACAGTACCTCCATAATAATGATTATATTTAATGACTGCACAGTGCACAAGTTCAGCTTCTACAATGTCTGTAACCACATGTTCTATTATTCTCCAAAGGACATCCAACGCGCATTTTCGAAGGTATGGATTTGATTAACCACTTGATTAAGTATCAATATGATTTAACAATATCAGTCGCACCTCCCTTTTTATGCCCATTATTGCATCGCTTAACTCTTTGCACATGTGACGTAAAGACTAATTATGCTACCTAATAACCACCACCTTTCCCAATTCGGAATAAAATTTCAAATAATCCGGTGCGCTGAAACTTTCCAAATTTTCCTAACTCTCCTCTCAACAGTCCATGCATACTCTGTGCTGTAACCTCCATTGTCGGAGTCTGTAATCTATTGAACTGCAAACTAATTCCGAAGTCAGAAACATGGGGATTCCGGCTCGTTATGAACCTTCAAACACACGAGAACTCAGGAGAAACGCTGCAGTCTTCACTATCTTTCAAGCTACTAGTTGGACGGAATTTTTCGAACGTCTGAATGGATTTCACCATGAAGCAGCCTTACAGTTTGCTCTGAACCTCACATAAACTCACTTAGAGGTTTGGGGATTGCGCATTGAAATTTTTGAAGCAATCATGTCTGAGGTCACTGGTATTCCTCAGGTGGGAAGGGATTGGTTTGGACGTCGAGTCCCCACTACTGCAGCAGTACAGGACTTTCTAATAGAGGGGGAGCAGGTTCAAATGACAAAAAGGGGGATAGTATTACAGTCATTGCCACAACCATGGAATCAATTCATTGCTTTCCTCAAGAAATATATCACCTATGAAGGTAGGTACCAAACAGTCTATAATTCTGAATTCCCTTTACTATCTCATCTTTGTCACAGGGTTCTATTAAATATTCCATATTATTTGCTCAATGATTTATATCATATGGCGGGGTTTGTTCAAGTTTCCAAACATCCACTCGCCTCACTGACCCACTATGGCCTCATTAAATTAATAATCTTAAGGACCCTTGCTCAACACAATATAACCTGGGAGCAATTTACAGCTCAAGTTCAGAAACCCGCTCCTTTGCCCAATATCCCAATAGAAGAAGAGAAAGTCCATCCACAGTTGGGGGGAAATGAAGCACAATAGGAGGATCGAAGCCCCTCCAATATAGTTGGGGGGGGAGATGAGACTGGATTAGAGGATCAACCAGGGGCACAAGCAGAACAATTGAGAGAAGATGTACATAAAAACCATGTGGAAGAACTAAATAATAGGGTAGTTCTGACAGCAGAGGGTGAATCTAGAGCAGCATTAGATGCTATGACAATTGAACCCGAAGATGACAGAGCCATGGCAACAGAATAAAATACTGATTTGGTGACCATTGAATCCTCACCTGAGTGGGGAGGAACTTTGATTAAGGAAGAACATCCTGAGGAACAAGAAAATGTTGGAACTAGGAACATTCCTTCTACCTCAGCTGTGAATCCAGAAACTACAGCACCACAAAGAAAAAGGAAGAGATCAAAGGATGAAATTAAGGTATCTTCACCAATAAGAAGGAAAAGAACCAGGTCGGTCATAGCAGCAGAAGTAGCAAGGGAAATATGGGAAACCTTAGAAGCACAAATTAAGTTCCCCATTCTTAAACCCAGACCAATTGATGCCCCAGAGGGGTCGGTCGAAGAAGAACCCCAAATTGAAGGACTTCTGTTCGAAAATAGGCTATTAAAAGAGGAATTCCAAACACTCAGAAAGGAATTGGAAAATTGGAAAGAAGCATGTAGAAAATAGGGTGAAAGGAATCTGCACACATTGGTGGAGGCTGCAGATCAATTGGAGGGATCAAATCCTACCGAGCTTGGCAATGAGGAAGAAAGAGTGGTCTGTCCCACCTGTGGAGAAATATTTAAGGAATCAGGCCACAATATTGTAATTCATTCCTTTACAACATAGCAATATGCACATACAATGGAGGAAGTTGCAGAGAAAGAAGATGTTGTCACACAAGAACCAGCATCTTTAAATATTCTTGCGGAAGTTGCCACTAACTTTGGGACAGAGGAACCAAGGGATGAAGTTATTCCCGATTGTATGGATGAAGATTGCACTGTGACCCCATAGACCTCCCATGACACAGAAATTATAGAAGTGGAACCACAACAACAAGGCAATGATGGGGTTGAACAGGGTGTTGTCACACAAGAACCAGCATCCTTGAATGTGCTTGTCCAAGTGGCTATCCAAGTGGGAGGAGAACCAGGAATTGAGGGCACTCTAGAGTTTAATAAAGAATTTTGTACTACGACTCCAAAATTATCCCATAACACAGAAATCATAGAAGAGGAGCCACAACAGCAGGGAGATGAAGAAGTGAGTCAAGATGTTGTCACACAAGAACCAACATCCTTGAAGGTTGCAGTAGGGACTCTTGAAATGTAACAAGAAAATAAACCCTGAAGTGGATGTCATTCCTGATATGGATTGGAGTGAATATGAACAAGTTCAAACACAACCCTCAGGTGATACTGAAATCCTTAAGGAGCAGTTGCATACTAAAGAATACATCCAATCTCGGTAGCAGGAGGAAAAAGAAGAACGGGGCTCTATCACACAAGAACCAGTAGCCTCACAGCCTTTGGCTGAGATAGTAGCTGATAATCAGCTAGAAAATGGAATTAAAATTCAGGAGGAAGTTGCTCCACAAGAACCAACATCCTCACAGTCAACTACCAAAATTTCCACGAGAGAACCCCAGAAAGAAGACGATGTTACACAAGAACCAGTGTCTCCAAGAGTGGTGGACGTTGTTACTAAAGAGAGTCCAGAAAAGGTTGATGTCACACAAGAACCAGCACCCCCAGAAATAGCTTCAGATGTGTAGGATGTCCAATGTGGCACATCAGGTGACAAGGTGTGGATTGATCCCCTTCAAAACTTCATTGACCTGGATTATGACAAGGAGGAGCATCATGAAGAAGAAACCCTGAACCCTACAGCATAAATCTCAATTCTGAGAATGGAGGTAATAAAATGGAAGAGCCAGGTGGAGGAATACCAAGAAGGGATAATTTCCCTTACTGAGCATAAAAATATTATTAGGAGACTGGAGAAGAAATGGGCAGAAGAACGTATGACCCAGAGACTTCGAGAAGAAGAGCTATAGAGCAATTTAAGGGAGCTGAAAAAGTTCCAGTCTATGCAGAAGGAAAAAGAGCAGATGTATGCTCTTTCTCAAGAACTCCTGGGCACTATGGTACCTTCTTCTTCTTACCCTGTCTTTCTGTTTGAACAATTTGTTTGGTTTAAGTTGAGAGTTGTGAAAGAAGGGAGATCATTTGAGATAACAACCTCAGCAAAAATTTTGGAAATATTTTTAAGAAGCAATTTTGAAGATCAAAATTTGCTGTGTAAATTATATCTGCATGAGATGGCTTGCCCTCTGGACTGCCATTCAAATCCTATCCCTTTTTTAGGATATTTTCAGTTAAGGGCCTTTGCTTCTTTTGTGAGCAATCATGCTCAGTGGGAAAGGTATTTCCAAACCTTTTCTCACAATGAAGCTCACTCTAATCTGTGGGTTCGAAGTGAGCCTCAAAATCCGGGTATTTTTCTTGCTCAACACAGGAGTTTGCTCTCATGCCCCATCCAGACTCGGCACATAATGGAACTACAGGAGGAAGTTATTTCTACCTGTACCAACCATATTTCTATACACCAACAAGCAGCACTGGAAGGAAGTAAGCATAGATGGCAGGGTGTCTCTCCTACACTCAGGAGCAGAGACCCCTATTATTTTAGAAATTTTGAACAGGCACTTTCCAGGGTTGAGGGTTATGTTGGATGTATCAGGGAATGTGGGGCTAGTTGGTTGGGCCTGAAATTTAAATTTCCCCTCATATGGTGGCCAGCAAAACCATATAGGATGGATTTCTCACTAACCAAGGCAGAAGAGCAGCGATGCTGAAAATATTAGATTGCCCACAGAGGGTTCATAGAAAAATAAGGGACATCTGAGTTCCCCTACAACTTCTCTCTCCATGAATAGAGCACAGTGCAAGATTTGGATTCGGAATAATGGAGGTTGTTGCATGATGACATGCAACAAGATAGTTGGGGGGAGATGTTGGGCCCAGAAATGGCCCCTTTTGACCACCCTTAATTACCTCTTTTTGTTCTATCCTACCCCATTGAGTATGCCAAATAAATGTTTTACCCCCACTCTACTTTTCAAACCACCAAGGTATGATTGGTCATCGTTTTATTTTATTAATATTTATGATTGTGATAATTAAGGCTTCATATCTCTCAATGCGCTAACATATGATGGTTTATAAAGGTATTTTGAGATATATGGACTGTAGGAAGATCAGGCTAAACATGCCAAGAAAAGGATGGGCATTCATCGCTCATACTGATCACCATCCATCCTATCATTACCCAAGGAATGCGGTTCTAGTGTGATATCCCAGGAAAATCTATGCCAAGGTAGCTGTAACATAATGCGTCAGACTTGGAGGTCAACAGTATGCTGTTGCTCGTGTATAGCTATAATCTAAATATATCATCACTCCTGGGGCGATTAACAGTTTTCCTATATTTCCTATTTTTCATCCTGCCACGTTTGTAACAGCTGTTGTCATTTAGGGCACCTGAAGATCAGAGATCTTCATGGCTGCCCCATGATAGGATAGGATGTTATGATTTACATTGTATAAATATGGAGAACTGTTTCGAACTAGGGGTTGTTGAACATATAATCAATTCATTGTATTAGCTATGAGGAGGAATTGTGTAATCGGTCTGCCTTTTAATACAAGGAGTTACTTCAGATCTAAATGTTTTTGCGTGTGTTCATCTAGCATCTCTGTGTGAAGGCTGGTCCCGCCTTCCACAGGGATCGCTGAGTTAAATTAGTCATTTCAATTATTTTGTTGTGTGATGTTATGATAATTTTATTTCTTCGTAGGAAGCTGTAACAAGTGTGGATTTACAGTGTGTCATGATTGCATCTCTTGGATACCTATAGTGGCATGGTGTGACAGTCGACTGAGTAGGTAATTATTCCTTATGCAAATTGTGTGGTAACTGTAACAACTCTATTCATCCTTAGATATTTTTAGTTGTTGTTTCCATGAATCCTTGCAACTTGTCTCTTATTTTTATGATTGCGGGATTCCATTCCTATACTTCGAATTCATAGAACAGCTGAACTCAATTTCTATACTTTGAATCTCTAGACTAATGTTCAATTTATGTCTTTGGATTTCTAGAATAATCAGATTAACATAGTTGGGTTAATCGTTAAGTGGTTTGAAACATAATTTCCCTTTTTATGAAATTGTAATCTAGATGTGACTTTCATCTTTCCATTCTTAGATCGAGAATAGCGGAAGGTAATTATGATTGCATTCCTTAGAAGGTAACTAGATTAAGTAGATTCTTGGGATGAGCGTAGCCGAACAGAGGATAGGATTGTTCAATTACAATAATTTAGTGTTTAAGCATATATTGTGCATGTTATCCTTGAAATACAGGACTTCCCTGGGTTGACAATAAATATTGTACACTCTGTATGTTAGCTGTAATTCACTTGCATATTGGGTGCCCAACAGTAGGGATGTTGCAGCACCAGATGTACCGACTGATCCCATGAGTCATATGCTAAAGATCAAAAAGGTTAACATTGGGACAGAAGAGAACCCAAAATTTGCAAGTGTTGGGGACTATTGGGACAAGGAGACCATGGAAAAAATCATAGACCTGCTACATGAATTTCAAGATCTCTTTCCAAAAAAGTTCTCAGAAATGAAGGGGATACTGGGTGATCTAGGAGAGATGAAGATTGTGTTAAAGACAAATGTGAAACTAGTAAGACAGAGGTCATATCTCCTGAATCCATGATACAAAGAAAGATTCAAGGCTGAATTTGACCAAATGTTGGACGTCGAAATCATTGAGCCAGGGGAAGAATTAGAATGGACCAGTCCCATGGTGGTCCAAGACAAGAAGACTGGCGAAGTTTATATCTGTGCCGACTTAAGAAACCTAAATGATGCATGTATGCATGATCCATTTCTGACATCATTCACAGATGAAGTACTCAAAGGAGTAGGCAGTCAAGAGATGTACTCTTTTACAGATGGATTTTCTGTTTATCACCAGATATGAATCGCCAAGGAAGATCGACATAAGACAACATTTGTCACCGAGTGGGGATGCTTCCAATACACTGTGATGCCTTTTGGGTTGAAAAATGCGCCTGTAATCTTTTCCTGAGTTGATGTCGCGACATTTAAATATTTTATTCAGAAGTTCCTACTTGTATATATGGATGATTGGACAGTGTATGTTCTAATAAAGGATCATTTGGAAAACCTTTGAATAATGATGGAAAGGTGTCGACAACATTAGATCGAGTTGAACTCCAAGAAGTATATTTTTTGGGCACCGTTTGGGATACTGTTGGGTCACATTGTGTGCAAGAAAGGATTATTGGTTGATCCTGTGAAGATAGAGTCCATTTTGATCTTGCCACTGTCGACAAATGTGAAGATGCTTCGGGCGACACTAGGGCACACTAGGTACTATCGCAAATTCATTAGAGGATATGCTATAATTACTGCTCCTATGGAGAAACTACTAAAGAAAGATGTTGTCTTTATATGGAGTCCATAATGCCAAGGTAGCTTCGACACATTGAAGGCCAAGATGGCTTCGATGCCAATAATTGTGTTGCCTGAATGGAACAAGGAGTTCCATGTTCATGTCGATGCATCTTCTATTTCGATCGAAGTAGTGCTTGCATAGACAGGAGAAGGAGATCTGGATCACCCAATCAATTTCGCTAGTCAAAATTTGTCCTTTACAAAGAAGAACTACACGACCACAGAGCGGGAAGGTCTGGAAATGGTCTATGCACTGCAAAAGTTCAGGCATTACCTTTTAGGCGGTCATTTCAAGATGTTTGCTGACCATTCTGCATTGAAGTATCTGGTCAATAAGCTTGTGTTGGGGGGGAAGATATGCCGCTGGTTACTTATCTTTTAGGAGTTTGATTTTGAAATAATTGTGAAGCTGGGTCGCTTGAATGTTGATCCCAATCATTTATACAGGATTGAGATAGGAGAAGAGCCAACAAACATTGAGGAGGGACTTCCAGATGCGCAACTATTCAGAGTTGATGTCGCAGATGATTATTATGACCAAATAATTCATTTTTTGGTGACAAGAGTTGCACCAGCAAATTTGTCAATAAGTCAGAAGAAGCAACTAGTAATCAAGGCCTCAAAATTCTAGTTGATTGTTGGGCAGTTATACAATCTTGGAACTGATGAAATCTTACGGTGATGTGTCCTGCCACATGAACAAGGGAAGATCTTAGCAGAAGCTCATGTGGGAATCATTGGGGGACACTATGGCGGTCATGCTACTGCATGGAAGGTGCTTCGTGTAGGGATTTTATGGCCCACTTTACATAATGATGCGGCAGATTATGTGCGGAGCTGCGATGTCTGTCAATGCACTGGAAAACCATTGCGATGGGATGAAATGTCGCTGGTACCCCATGTAAATTTGCAACATTTTGATAAATGGGCTATGGAATTTGTGGGTCCAATCAACCCCCCTGGGAAGAGAACTGGTGCGCAGTACATAATCACAACAACATACTACTTGACAAGATGGACAGAGGCTACATCGGTTGTGGATTTCACTGCTACGACAGCAGCAAGATTTCTATTTGATAACATTGTGACATGGTTCAGATGCCCAAGGATATTGATGAGTGACCAAGGCAGCCATTTTATCAATCACACAGTAAGAGTGCTGGAGGAGGAGCTGCAAATACAACATCAAAAACGTACACCATATCATCCACAGGAAAATGAGACTGTAGAAGCATTCAAAAAAATCTTGGAGCATGCACTTACAAAGGTATGTAACGCTAACTGAGATGACTAGGATTTGAAGATTCCAACAGTGTTGTGGGCATATCGTACCACTTGCAAAATATTGACGGGGAAAACACTGATCAAATTGGTATATGGGAAAGAAGTAGTGATTCCTATGGAATACATTGTTCCCGGTTTGCGCATTACAACAACAACAGACATGGATGATGATGCAGCATTAGAATAGCATGCATCCCAGTTGATACTGCTTGAATAAGATTTTTTTATCATAGGGTTCCATCAGCGCGTCGAGAAAGATCGACAGAAGGCTTGGCATGATCGCCATATAAAAAACAAACAGCTTCAACAAGGAGATTTGGTGTTGTTATATGACAACAAGTTATTGAAGCATCTAGGTAAGTTACAAATGCACTGGTTAGGTCCATATCTTGTTAATTCTATTACCTCTAGGGGTACATTTCTATTGCAGTAGTTAGATGGAGTGGTGCTGCCAAAGCTTGTGAATGGCAGTTGCTTGAAGCCCTATCGAACAGTGGTAGAACCGTGCAATGCCTAAGGCACTGCGCAATGAAAAAAAAGAAAAAATAATATAGGTAGGATAGAAATAAAGAGGAAGGGTGCACCAGAAGGAAGTGGTTGCGCAAGAATAGGAGTCATTAGCACAGTTAGATAGACAGGCTGCAATAGCCGTAGGGCTGCAATTTAGTCAAATCAACAATAAATACAGGCAGTTAAAAGTAGTTGCCAATGACGCTTATTGAAGCGACGTGCATTTATGGCTGATCCAACCATTATATTGATAGGATCAGTGACGGATTCGGGTCGTAATTAATGACATATTTGGTCATGATGGCCATGGCTGATTTGGTAATGATGAAGGATGGATCGATGGAATGCTATAAGAGGATGATCGACGTGGGTTGAGAGTGTCAGTGTGTTAACCAAGTTGTTGAGATTGTAGAACTAAGTTTTAGAGTGAATTGTGTGAGTTGCAGAGTGAAGTGGAGGGTGTGTGATTGCTAGATCAGTGAGGTGTATTGGTGCAGCATGCTGAGAACCCCAGACACTGTGGAGATTTCAAGTGAGCAGGAGCCACCAGTCCAACCAACCACCATTGTTAAGGAATTCATAAGTATGTCGGTTGGATCATCATCGATTCTACGGGGGAAGCAGAAGGGCCAGAAGCCGAGATCCACGCCACCACAGAAGAGGCAAATGAGAACTTTCATCAAGGAGCAAGGGGAAGGAACTGCACTGACGGGGCCATCCAACTCCAGGGAAATGGAATCTATGGCGCTAAAGGGAATTTCCATTAGAGATATCTCAGGATATATCGCTCTCACGTGACCTGGTGCCAAGCCTCAACGATTGACGATAAATCAGAAGTATTAGCCGAAAATGTCGCCGCTACCGAAAGGGATGGTGTGCACCACTGGCATTGTCCCCGCGTTGATGAATATGAAGTACAAGGATCATGATCCGTTGTTGCTGAAGGATATAGTGAATGAGCCCTACTAGCCATTTCCTTTGGTCGCAAGAGGGCCCATAGTGCGTATTCCGCAGCCATGGCCGCAAGGGCTGGATAAATCTGGGTTACTGGGGCTCATCAACATGTCACATTTTGGGCGACTGAATGAAGAAAATGCATGCGTCAAACAGATTTTGGCATGTTTTCATGGAGGAACACTATGGTTGGACATACCAATTGTGATTATGGTAGACTTGATCTCAAAGATCACGGGGTTACCAAAGGATGGGCCAAACCCATCACAACATTTCAAAGGAAGGGATAATGAAAAGTGACTTACTGCACAGTTGAAGGAGAGGTATGATTTGCAGTGCGATGGCAGATCATATTGCATCGACAAAATTAACGATAGGACAATGCATATTGGTGCACAGATTTTGGCAAGTAAGATTGTCAGAAAGAATCGCCCTATTCAGTGCACTTCGGGGGTGATTGCATGTGCACAGCAATGCACTGAGGGAGTCCAAATGAACTGGTGCCTTTTTTTGTTGAATCAATTGACTGAGGACGCGGTCACAGTTCAAGACGGGGAGCGGCCTTTCACTTATAGCTAGCTATTGATATTAATTGCATTGGTGGCTTGGATAGAGCCAGAGGACTACCAACGAATGACTATTGAAGCTGTTAAGGTGTGAAAAGGTGCATGGTATCAAAAATTGTGGTGGGTAGAGGAGCCCAGTCAGAAAATAGATTGTGTGATCCACTTCTGGGTCTACTGGGAGGCATTACAAGTAGAAGTGGTCAAATTTTCAAGGTTATCAGATACAACAGCAGTGAAGTATCAGCGGATTATGCGATTTGCCATTGGGACACATACTATTCAGATACAAGATCGACATGACCCTGACAAGAAATGGATGCCAATGGCCTATAAGATGACAAATGAAGAATTGGATGCAACGGTTCAGGATTGGCTTGCAGACTGGTGCGAACTAGTAAGTGTGGAATAAGTATCGATGAGGCCACCAGCAGATGCCCCTGAAGAGCCTATGCACAAGGAGCAAAGTCATCATGATTCTGATGGAGATTCATTGACAAACACTGATCTAGAAGCACAACACATCCTAGAAGAGAGTGGGACCAAGTGACGAATGGAGAAGGACACGGGCAGTAGCACCTAATCAGTGATGGAGGCACAACTACAGTGACTCATTAAGGTTGTCACTAACTCATCTGATACAGAATCAAAAGCGATGTGACAGTCCACCCAAGAAGGTTTTACTGAGCTATGCACCAAGTTAGATTCAATATATAATGTTGTTTCATGAAGAGGACTGGAAAGTGCAACTGTGTAGGATTTTGCGTCGATTAGCACTGAGTCGCGGGACAAGAACGTCCAGGTTCCCCTGACTGCAATCAATGCTGGAAAAGAATATGTGAACTCCGTACTACACCAGTTGCAGAGCATCGTAGTGGATATCAATAAGCTATCCACTGAGACCTTAGTGCACATGCAGCGGGTCGTCAACCAGAGTTGGCCGATCGGTAGAAGGAAGTCAGTGACCAGTACTTGCGGTCGCATGAGGCAGAAAAGACACTACAAAAAGAAGTCGAGGAGTTATGTCGGACAAAGGAAACAATGATAACAACCAAAGTGTAGGAAATTGAGGCTCTAAATAAGGCCCAGGAAGAGTTGAATATGAAGGATGCGTAGGAGATAATAGAGCTGAAGAAAGAAACTGGTCGCCTTGTTATTGAGAAGGCACCACTTTTTACTAGTCAGGGGCAGGTAGAAGAGGCCATTACAAACACCTTCTAGCACATCCATGAAAGCACAATGGAGTTATATGCAGTCGCCAAATCCAAGCGACTTGGAGAAGTCATCGCTTAGGTCCAACTAGACAACAGCCGGTTGAATGCTATGGTTTATCGAGACACACCGCCAAAGAAGGTTGCGGAATGAAAGAGTTCCATTGAGGAGATTGCAACACAGTTTGATGAAATGGAGCAGGATGCAAAGAAGACCACGGAGGCAATGACACAATTTTGGGGTAGTGTCATTCACAATGAACAACTAGAGAAAGTTACTGCGTAGTTGCAGGAAGTCAAGAACCAATTGGCAACACTGAATATAGAACTAAGGACAATGCCACCACTTGTGTCAATCACGCGGTCCGCAGAGCTGAAGGAGATAAAACAACGAGTGGGAAAAGCGCAGGAGCGACATGTTGAAACGCTAAAAAAGAAATTGGAGCCCAACTATCAGTAAAAGAAGTCGCTACACTACAGGCTGTGCATGATGGTAAGAAGGAAGTTAGTGCTAATATGGTGGAGCACATTTTGAAACAAGATCTACTTACATGTCAGGATGTCATTGAGAAATTCAAAGCGCAGGTCGCCAAAATTTCTCAGCAATACGAAGACTTCAAGATCAAAATCAACTAGTACTCCATGTCCACCTGACGTGGCTCAAGGATGAGCCACAAGATTATGTTGGGGGCCTGTTGGCAAAGGGTTGGGGTAAGTTGCGCAACATCATAGATACTACACAAGCTCAGAAGACACCGTGCAAGATGAAGATAGCGCGATAGGAGGAATATAGACTACTTTTGATTATTTTGTGTCACTTTTTGTACTTGTTGACCATTTTTTGTGGATATTGGTCATTAGTCAATTAAATCAGTTAGGAGTTAGTTAGAAGTGGAGCATGAATTTAAAGGCGCAAGCCTATATATAGAAGAATAATTGTGAATGTAATAAGGAATAAGGGAGGAATCATAGAGAACAAGTTTGTAGAGATCAAGTTGATCATTGACATCTAAGGCATCAGTATGGAGATGAATTGTTATCTGTTTTGATCTATGGTTGATTGCACAGAAGTAATATGATAAGATAGATGTTGACCTGAATCATTGTTATCTTCTTTTATCTTTCTCCATCTTTATGTTCCGACAAATTTGATGATGAATTCTAAGTGAATATGAAATATGGATCTATGATGCGATGTTTACTGTTTATGAATGCTATAGTCTTTTTAGATCTATTTTCGCACTGGTAGATCTGTTACAGTTATGAATAAATGATGCGCAATGATGAATGGTTATGTTAAATAAGTTGACTTGATCTGGTCACTAAGTCGATGAATCATCGATGCCCTAATCCTCTTCTATGCTATGGAAACTTGGTTCCGACATCCCTCCCTTGAACATCTTGAGTGAGACTTCATCCGCTCTGCAGGTGTTGCTGGACATGGTAAAACCTATCTGGGCCGATGCTAAGGGAGACCGCTGCGAGTTGAGTGTCGATAGAGTGGGACCCCTGTCGACTGGGTTTTGTTGGTTGAGGTTTGAGCCAACAAATTCGATTTTTCTTAGCTACAAGGACAATATTAGAAACCCATTTCGTTAGTGGTACGGGATAAATAAACCCCACCTTCAAAAGTTTTTCCACTTCGGCTTTGATAGCCGCAACCTTACTAGGATGGACTTGACGTAATTTTTGTCTGACTAGTCTTGCCGTGGGATAAGTTTTAATCTCATGTACGGCGATAGATAGATCAATCCCCGACATTTCTTTGTATATCTAGGAAAAAATATCACTGAATTCTTTGAAAAGAGCTCTATAGCTTTTCAGTTTCCTCTGTTGAACAGTCCTGGCCTACATGAATGTACTCAATAGTTTTAGGCTTGACTGATATGTCAATAGGGGTTGTCTAAGTCATGTTGCAAAGATTTACTTCGAAACCAGTATTTTGGAATAATATAGGTGTTTGAGGATTACTGACAATGTCGGTGCTAATAAGAGATAGCAGGTCAAAGTCTACCGAACTAGTGTTGGGAAGGAAAGAAGATCTATGATGATGATCTTCCCAAACAGGTTCATCCGCACTCATGATCTCCATGATGGAATCATCTTATGGAAAATTATGTGTGAGATAGTCTAGAGTGGGGAGAGAGGGTTCTAGCTAGTCGGGCAAGTGGTAAGGACCTTAAGCCACCAGATGAAGATCATCAGGCTGGGCATTGGAAGTAGATTGAACAACATCGTCAAGTGCTTCATAGGGGCTTAAAGAGGATGACTCAACAAATTATTTGCTTTTAGGACTGTGGCCAATTGTGGAAATCATGTTCATAGTAGACACTTCCTTGCTAGGAGGGGTTGAGGGAAACACTCCCATGAGGGTTGAATCCTTCAGCATACCTACCCCAATCGACTGATAAGGAAGAGGGCATTGTCCTATCATAGGGATATTATTTGCAGTGGGGGTAGCAACATCTGGTGAACAAAAATTGAGTTAATCGATGGTCACAATCTTCCCTAAATGAGGGAATTGGAGAGTTCAAAATACTGTCGAAGCGACAACCATCATAACATAGAACCAATTTATCCCCAATAGAAGGTTGTAATCCAACGGGGCATCGACTGCCTCCACTTGAATGGAAACAGTATTTCCCCGAAGCTCGACCGAAAGGACTAGTAATAGACATGAGGTTGGAAACCTCGTCCATCAAAAGATTTCAAGGTTGTGGGTGACTTCGTCAGTTCGAGAGAACCAAAGGCTCTCCAACAAGCCACAGACAAAACTAAGGTGGAAGATCCCTCATCCAGAACGGTCCTATGGACCTTTCTCCCAACTACACTTGTCGCGATTTGAAACACGAGATGGTGGGATAATCTAGACTTATAGTTCTCCACATTAAAGTGAATCAAATTAATGTTATCTGGGTCTAATGACCCCAATGTCATTAACAATTTTTTGCACTGTGTGGGACATTTTTGGAGCACCTCCAGGTTAGAAATTGCACAAGGCGCTTGAGATAAATCTTCAACAACATTGTAGAATTGTGCAGCTCGAGCATTTGGATTGAAAACAAACTTCCTAAGGGTACTTTTGGGTGGACGCAAAATCAAGTCGAGATTAGGTTTCTTGATCGTGAGGGGACCATTAGATGAAGACGGAGGAGAAATAGTGGAAGGAGTTTTCTCGAGAGAAGGATTCTCATCCTTCTTTTCTGCAGGTTTGTCATACGACTAACTATGATTATTCAAGCTAATAGTTTCCGAGGACATCATTCTGATTTCTTCTGTCGAATTAGAAGGTCCTTGATTAGACATATGATCTATCAGACGTTGTTGGGATGGAAAGGGGTCGGTAAGCACTGTTGGTGTAGGTTTACTTTTCAAAAATTTACTAATCTCTTCACAACAAGGGCACTCCTTCGTGAAGTAGTTACCACCAAACAACAAGCAGGGACACTTGGAATTCCTCTTGCCTTTATTATCATTCTCTGGGGCCGTAGCCTTGGGATTCTCCTGTTGGTTTCCAGGCTTCTTATTTTTCCCTTTACCTTTCTTCTTATTACCATGTTTCTACGTACTTTCGATAGCATTCACCTCGGTGGAAATCGTACGAGAAGAAGGAGTAGTAGCAGAAGTACTCTGTTGCTTGGAAGGCTTAGCTACTGATGATGGTTGGATTGAATCGACAACCCCATCAACATGATTTTCTGCAGGTGTCTTAGTAGATTAATTGTTGGGGCAAGGAGATGGAGGGATTAGATCATACAAAGTTCCCTATTGGGAATAAACCAAGTCCAGATACTGAGCACGACTGACAGCCTGCTCTTCAGTAACAACACCACCCATAGCGAAATATCGGGAAATGGGAGGCAACAAGGATTTCATGAACCAATCTACTAATAATTAATCTGGAATAGGAGATTTAATTAGTCTTCGTCGTCTTCTCCACTCATGAATATGGTCAGATATGTGTGTGGAATTATTTTGATGAGGTGATGTCAAAATATCCGTACTAGTCTCATAACGGATGGGAAGTTGTAAATGAGTAAGAAAAACCGTTGCCAATAAGCTAAAGTCCACAAACGAATGTTGCGGAAGTTCAATGTACCACTTTGCGGCTGTACCAGTCAAAGTTCACTGAAAGAGCCTTAAACGAACAGAATCATCCATCAAGGAGTTGGAAAAACACCATAGATGGAAGGTCATAATATGGTTTTTAGGATCCCTACTTCCCATCAAATTTTGGAATATATGATGGTGACTTTACTCGAATTGTTGGCCATTAAGGGTTATGCTGAATGGGATCATTAATCAACTTGGACAAATCAGGCAAGTCCAAATTTGCCAAAAAATGAAGTTGTCGATTAGGCTACACATACTGGTAGTATTGATAAGGCATCTGTATACCAGTAGGACCATAGGATGATTGATACATTGGTTGTAGGGAATTTTGATTTGCAGACGATCCTCCTGAAAATCTGCTAGATGGAGGCGGGCCTCTGGTAGGAGGGTTTCCTCTAGGTGATGGTGGTGGTGGTCCTCTGCTAGGTGGGCCTCCAATAGGTGGTCAGCCAGAAGGTGGTCCCCCAGGAGGTGGTCTTCCATAAGGTGGACCTCCTCTAGGTGGACCTCCACTAGGTGGGCCTCCACTAGGTGAACCTCCACCAGGTGGCCCCCCAAAAGGTGGGCCACCAAATCCTCCAGCATTATTGATAGGTATTCCCCTAGGCATAGGCATATACGACCAATTGGGTTGCCCCCAAGGTGTAAAGATGTTCCCAAGATATACCATTCCTGTATACGTAGGTTGAAATTTTACATTACTTACGGATGGTAAATTTCCTGGGTGAGTATATCCCCAAGAAGATTGATTAATAACGAGTTGTACCCCTAAGGGTTGGACCATACTAGAAGGGGGAGTAACTGATTTGGTTTTTGTGGGAGGGACTACAACTACTGACTATCCTACAATAGGGATCTGTCTTCTACTGGATGTGACTCCACTATGATATTGGTACAACTTGAGCTAGAGGTTACCCCCCAGTCGAAGAAGGTACGAGAGAACTGGAAGAAAACCCATGATTTTGAAGTTTAGTAACAAGGTTGGGAGGTTGATCTAGATTAGGAACTATTGAACCTCGAATTGGTGATGTCAGAATAGGAGTAACTTGAGACGTTGCGAGTGAATGGTATCCAGAAGGGATTGATTCTGATAGATGGGGTAAAAGAGCTGACATGGGTTCTTTATGAGGTAGAGGTGAGGCAATTATGTTCGCAAGTATTTCTTGAAAGTCATGCATGCGATCAAGAGATGGTTGGAACCATTTATACATATCCTCGTTCGATGGAGGATTGAAAAATGACGGTCTAGTAACCGCAAATTCGGAAATTTCTTGACCCATAGAGGTTCTCAAAAAATGATCATTAGGGCCATATTCTGTTCCATCGGTGTCATCAGACGGGCGATCAACCCAATTTGATGAACCGACATGACCTTCCATTGGAAAATGGAAATCAATTTCAGCCATAGGAGGATGTTTGACCAAGAGGTTATCGTATGTAGTGAATTCTTCCCCTACTGCCACAGTTGGATTCTCTTCCACATGAGAATCAACTGCAGCTCCTTGGTTAGTGGCTTCCATTGGTCTTTCTCTCGCAATATGAGGAAAATAAGGTGGCAAGCCTTGAGCTCTTCTGGATCGTCTCAGAGGAAACTTAGCCATATTGTTGGTCACTAAAAGCCTAAACTAGGGTTTGAAAACTAGAAAAAAAAAACACAAAACCTCTCCTACACAAGCTAAAGGCCACACACAAACTTAAGTGACAAGAGGGGCTGATAAAAGCCAATTCCTCACTAGGATTATCAAGTCTTTGAAACTCACTATATACTATAGGGTCCAACAGTAAAGCACGAAAAGGAGGATTGGGACCGTCCCTTACCTAAATATTTGATTACATGGATAGTACGTGCATAGTAGTCTCCCCAAGTGTTGTTCTTGGTGTATTGCGCTAACAAGACGACCAAAAGGGTTTTTCACAGATGGTTTAGGGAATCCTAGAATGGTTTCCCGATATATGCAAGGTACGTGGGAGCTCAAATCTGTGTTAGTGATGTCTAATGCACAACTGTTCAAAAGGGGCCTTCCGATATACAATCGAGTACGTGAAGTACCTTTTGATATACCTCAAGGGTACATGAAAGGCCGTTCGATATATTGATGGTATAACACCTAGGTTTTGACCCCGTTTGCATTAAACATATATGATGTATATATTGTAATTAATCATGGTGTGGAGCTAAAGGAAAAATCCCCACCATCGATTTAGCGTTTTTTTGTTTCAGCGATTAAAAATCGTTGCCGATGGTATTTTGTGCTAGCCGACACACTATAATTTTGGACATCATGTAAATATGCAATTTGATTAAAAACCCACAACTAGCAATGTCAATGCAACAAATAAGGAGATGGGCGCATGATTTCCTAAGGATAGGGGGGGGGAATATTCAAACCTTTGGGCCAATGGGGAAAAGACAAATGTCAAATGGAGAGCCCATCAAAATGTCAACTACCCATTTTTTCTCTTGTGCCCAATCATTTAATTCTGCCAGAAATTGGTTGAGTTAGTTATTGCATGGGATGGGAAAGGTATGGCAGTCCAAATTCGAATTTGGGGAAACACCCATTTTTGGGAAAATGATTTTTGACTTATGGTGTAAGTTATTTCCCAAAAATGCTTCCCATTCCCTCACGCATCCACGTTTTTGTCTTCCCCATGTTTCTGGAGCTCCTGGGCACTCTCATTCACGTTTTTGCAGTTTCTTGTGTTTTTCCCCATGGTTGGGAAGTTGTTTTTCTAACAGTCAGTGGCTCGAATCTTTGCTGGGCGTTTTTGTGGTTGTTTTCCTCATTACCCAGCTAGGAAAAACGTTTTTGGGTTACACAATGAGTGGGAGAAGAGACCCATGATTTTTTGGGTGTTGTTGAGCTCATTTTGGCCACATTAGGGCCATAAATGACTCTAGAAATCGAATTGCATAGGGTGAGCTGTTTTACTCAATTTCCATTCCCGATTTTGGCGTCTTTGATGTTTTCCTTCAATCCCAGAACTGTAATTGATTGGTGTACATCTTTGTTTGGTCTTTGAACCAGTTTGGGAGTGGAAATGGGATCTAAACTAGCTTGATAAACCTGGTGTGAGAAGGAACCTCTGATGCAAGAGCACCAAGTAAAGTCAGCAATGTGATGTCTTGATCACATGTTGTGACTAGGGGAATGATTCAAATGGTCAGAGGAAACACCAATTGAAATGTTATTTATTTAAAATTCCAGACAGCCAACCTTGTTGCTAATTTTAGAGTTAAAATAGAAGTAGATGATTATAAACAGATCCCTGCGAGGAGACTGGGACATCTGTTTGTCTGTAGAATAAGAATAGGAGTTAGTTCATTCTAAAATTAGTAAGCTCCTAAAAATAAGGAAGGGTTTGTTAGTTGTTAGCATGAGTTAGAAGAAAAGAAAAATATAGGAAAGAGATGGTAGTTGAGGCAAGGGTTTTTTTTTTTGCAGAGAAAAAAATGTAGATTTATGGCAGAGATTATGGAAGCCTGGAAGACGTCTGGAACCCTGGCATTTAAAATTGTTTACTCTGTGCGTGACCAAGTGTAAAATCATGTCTAAGCTGCCCAAAAATCACATGTTTGCCATATATTGGAGTCGACTGTGTAGATCTATAAGTTCTTGCAGGTTATCTGGTATTCATAATAAAATTGTGTTAAGTTTATGAGTATATAGCTACAGGTTTATTGAAATTCTTGTGTGCATTTAGCGTAAACAACAACCAAGTTTATAAATGATTCCTGGTTGATATCTATGATGGAACCCCAAATGTTTAGAAGTTAATGAAATCTCTATTCCCCATAATCCTTGTCCATTCTAGTTGTGAATTGGATTGAAATTATATCCCTTGGATCGACAATACAAATTCATGACGGAAAGCTCACAAAAGCATGTATTGAAACACCAGACTCCCTTGTTAGCGTCTATCTTCAGTTTCATCTCTATGAAGAACGAAGGGGCAAGGGCATTATACATTTGTAGCTACAGAGGTGCAAAGCGTGGCTATGGAAATGGAAATTAGCTAAAGTTAAAGGACCTGTAATTTCAGTTTCCATTTCACCCTGCACCAAGTGGTATCAGAGCTGAAGGAACAAGGAGTTTCTTTGCTGTGTAAAGAGGAATTATTTTCATCTTTTCCGAGGTCAAAGAAACAAGAGGAAGAAATCTTAACAGTAATAATTTGAGAGCAAAATTATTACCTCATAAATGGCTTTCAGAGTAAGACGTGGCAGAGGAGGTTGAGGAAGAAGACCTATAGCCAATGCAGAAGTAATGGAGGAGTTAAGAGTTCTGCAAGAAGAAATGACAACCATGAGAGAAGCTAGAAGAAGAGATCCTGAAGCGGGTGTTTTTAGTGAAGCTGAACCAGAGAGTGAAGTAGAAGAAAGGACAGAAGAAGACATTGGAATGAAGTTATTGAAGGTAGTCATTGGGGCTAGTTCAAAACCAAGAATAGATATAGCTGCATATGATGGGGGATTAAATCCTGAGGAATTAGTTGACTGGATAAATTCCATGGACAAGCATTTTGATTTTGCTGAAATACCTGAGGATAAGAAAGTGAAGTTTGCAGTGACTAGGCTCAAAGGACATGCTTTGCTCTGGTGGGATGGTGTACAAGCATAAAGAAGAAGACTGCACAAGCAACCAATCAAGAATTGGAGCAGAATGATTACTAAACAGAAGGAGAAATTTCTACCCAAAGACTATCAATTAGCCTTGTATAGACAAATGCAGAACTTGAGACAAAGACTGCTTACTGTCAGAGAGTATACCGAAGAGTTGTATAAGATAAACATTAGAGATGGATACACAGAAGATACTTCTGAGAAGGTAGCTAGATACATGAATGGTCTTAAACTTGACATTCAATATGAGATGAGTTTGTTTTCACCTAAGTCAGTTGAAGAAGCATACCAATGTGCTTTAAAAGTGGAAGAGAAGCTGAATAGGAGAAATAACTCAAGAAGAGGAAGAGGTCAGACTTATAGAGGTAAGGGACCACAAACTGGAAGAGGAAAATTCTCAGTTCAGAAGGGAGAAGCTGAATCATCAAGTCAGCCAGAACAACCTCAGAGAGGAAGAGGCTTCAAGGGAAAATATCTTTTCAAAGAGGCCAAGGAAGAGACAGGAATTATGAGGTTAGATGTTATACCTGTGGAAAGACAGGACATATGTCTTGGGATTGTCCAGAAGGGGCTGCAAGACAGGGAAATATTCAAGTTACACAAGCTGAAACTGAACAAAGAGTACCTGAGAATCATGTTGATATTCCAGAAGCAGGATAAGCCTTGTTGATGAGGAGGACTTTGCTGAAGCCAAGCAAAGAGGTGCATGAACCTGAATAGAGGAAAAGCTTGTTCAAAACAATGTGCAAATCACAAGGTAAGTGCTACAAATTAATTGTTGATAATGGCAATACTGATAATTTAGTTTCTGTAGAGATGGTTGAAAAGTTAGGATTGCAGATAGAAAAGCATCCTACACCCTACAGAGTTTCTTGGTTGCAGAAGGGACACCAAGTATTGGTCAATGAGTAGTGCAAAGTTGATTTCCATATTGGGAATTACAAGGATCAAGTCATATGTGATGTGATACCAATGGATGTGTGTCATGTACTGTTGGGTAGACCATGGCAGTATGATAGGAATGTGATGTATAATGGCAGAGAGAATACTTTTGTCATGGAGAAAGAAGGCAAAATACATACTCTTGTTCCTCTAAAGGAAGAGAAGACAAAGGAGCAACCCATCCCAAAGGTATTGTTGGTCAAGGAGAAAGAATTTATGGAACAACTGCAAGAGGAAGAGGTAAGTTTGCTATTGTTGGTAAACCTAGGACTGTTATAACCGACACTAGAATAGATGAATTACCTGCTGAAATTCAGAAATTATTAGAGGAGTATGTAGACATAGGTGTGGAGGATTTTCCAAATGAATTACCACCTGTAAGAAGTATCAGCCATCACATAGATTTGATTCCTGGAGCTAGCTTGCCAAACAAAGCAGCTTATAGAATGACTCCAGTAGAGAATGCAGAGATCAACAGACAAGTACAAGAACTATTGGATAAAGGATTGGTCAGAGAGAGTTTTAGTCCTTGTGTTGTACCTACAGTATTGAGCCTAAATAAAGGAGGAGAATGGAGGATGTGTACAGATTCTAGGGCCATAAACAAGATCACCATCAGGTATAGAATTCCTTTACCTAGGATGGATGATTTAATGAATTTCTTGAGTGGTTCAAACTATTTCTCTAAATTAGATTTGAAAAGTGGATATCATTAGATAAGAATGAGGGAAGGTGATGAGTGGAAGACAACTTTCAAAACAAATATGGGCTTATATGAATGGTTAGTTATTCCTTTTGGTTTGACTAATGCACCTAGTACTTTTGTGAGATTAATGAACAAAGTACTTAAAGAATTCATAGGAAAGTTTGTCATAGTATATTTGGATGATATTCTTGTTTTCAGCAAGACAAAAGAAGAGCATATTAGGCACTTGAATATGGTTTTAAAGAAATTGCATGATGAAAAGCTCCTAATAAATATAAAGAAGTGTTTATTTATGAAGAAAAAACTGGTTTACTTAGGATTTGTAATTTCACAAGAAGGACTAAAGATGGACCCCGAGAAAGTAAAAGAAATTGTAGATTGGCCATCTCCAAGGAATATATTTGAGGTAAGAAGTTTTCATGGGTTGGCAAGTTTTTACAGAAATTTCATCAGGAATTTTAGTGGAATATGTGCTCCAATCCTGGACACAGTGAAGAAAGAAAAATAGCCATTCAAATGGACTGTTGCAGTAGAGAAATGTTTTAAATTATTGAAAGAGAAGATCACTGAGAAGCTTGTTTTAGCTCTCCCAGATTTCAGAAAAATATTTTCTGTTAGGTGTGATGCTAGTGGATATGCCATTGGAGGAGTGTTGAGTCAAGATGACAAACCAATTGCATATTTCAATGAGAAATTGAATGAAGCAAAATAGAAATATTCCACCTATGATAAAGAATTCTATGCAGCAATCCAAGCTCTAAAGAAGTGCAGGCATTACCTTATGCCAAGGGAATTTATTCTATATTCTGACAATCATGCTTTGCAATTTATAACTAAGCAAGATAAGCTAAATCAGAAACATGCTAAATGGGTTGAATTTATGCAGAAATTCACTTTTGTTTTAAAGCATATAAGTGGAAGTTCTAATAAAGTTACAGATGCCTTGAGCAGAAGATGTTTAGTTTTGTAGGAAGTCCAAGTGAATGTTCTTGGATTAGATTTGAAGGACATGTATGAAGCAGATGTTGATTTCAAAGAAGCATATGAAGCTTGTCAAAACCAAGTATTCAGAGATAGAATCCCATGGATAGACTTCATGATACAGGAAGGACTACTGTTTAAGGGAAGCAAGTTGTGCATTCCTAAATGTTCAATGAGGGAGAATTTATTGAAGGAAAGGCATAGTGGAGGACTTGCTGGTCATTTTGGAAATGACAAAACCTATGCCCAATTAAGTAATTTTTACTATTGGCCAGGAATGAGAGAAGATGTATAGAAGTTTGTTGGGAAGTGTCAAATATGTCAGCATGCAGAGGGAAGGCAATAGAATACTGGACTGTATCAGCCATTAACCATTCCAAAGAAGCCTTGGGATGCTGTAAGTATGGATTTTGTTCTAGGATTGCCAAGAACACAGAGAGGTAATGACTCTATATTTGTTGTGGTTGATAGATTTTCAAAGATGGCACACTTTATTCCTTGCACAAAAACTAGTGATGCCACTCTCATTGCAAATCTATTTTTCAAAGAGATAATAAGACTTCATGGTCTTCCTATGAGTATAGTCTATGATAGAGATACTAAATTTGTTGGACATTTCTGGAGGACTTTATGGAAGAAGTTGGGAACAGACCTTAATTTTAGCTCAACTTACCATCCTCAAACAAATGGACAAACTAAAGTTACAAACAGAATTTTGGGTAATATTCTGAGAAGTTTGGTTAGTGAACATCCTAATCAATGGGATCTAGATTTACCACAGGCTGAGTTTGCATACAATGACTCACCTAATAGAAGTACAGGTCTGAGTCCTTTTAAGATTGTTTATGGGATAAATCCAAGAGGAGTGTTCGAGCTCAGAGACTTGGGAATGATGGAGAAAAGGAGTGCAGATGCAGAGGATTTTGCTGCAGACATGCAATTGTTGCATGAACAAGTTAAAGAATGATTGCAGCAGAATAATATAAAATTTAAACAGAGGGCAGACTTAAAGAGGAGAGAAGTAAATTTTGAAGAAGGTGACTTGGTATTGGCATACCTGAAGAAAGAATGGTTCCCTAGAGGCACCTATAATAAATTAAAGCTTAAGAATATTGGGCCTTGTCGAATCTTGAGGAAGTTTTCAGCCAATGCTTATGAAATTGAACTTCCAAGTGATATGGGCATATCACCTATCTTCAATGTTGCGAATTTGTATCCTTATCAAGAAGATGAAACTACATCCACCAATGAATTGGATATAGGACAGAAAGTGGAATGGAAGAAACAGATCCCTGTTGTACCAAAGCTGGGAATGGAGAAGATCTTGGACACTAGAGTGCTGAAGAAAACCAGAGGACAAGAATACTATGAGTACCTAATCAAGTGGAAGAATCAACCACTTGAAGGTGCTACCTGGGTGACTGCTGCACTCATGCAGAAAAGTGGCAGAACTGTGGAAGAACTCATGAACAGGAGTTCATGATTGTTTTCTCACCTGAGGAGTTTGATGCAGGAGCACCAAGTAAAGTCAGCAATGTGATGTCTTGATCACATGTTGTGACTAGGGGAATGATTCAAATGGTCAAATGAAACACTAATTGAAATGTTATTTAATTAAAATTCTAGACAGCCAGCCTTGTTGCCAATTTTAGAGTTAAAATAGACGTAGATGATTATCAACAGCTCCCTGCGAGGAGACTTGGACATCTGTTTGTCTGTTGAATAAAAATAGGAGTTAGTTCATTCTAAAATTAGTAAGCTCCTAAAACTAAGGAAGGGTTTGTTAGTTGTTAGCATGAGTTAGAAGAAAAGAAAAATATAGGAAGGAGATGGTAGTCGAGACAAGAGTTTTTTTTTTGCAGAGAAAAAAACGTAGATTTATGGCAGAGATTATGGAAGCCTGGAAGATGTCTGGAACCCTGGAATTTAAATTTGTTTACTCTGTGCATGACCAAGTGTAAAATCGTGTTTAAGCTACCCAAAAATCACATGTTTACCATATCTTGGAGTCAACTATGTAGATCTGTAAGTTCTTGCAGGTTGTCTGGTATTCATATTAAAATCGTGTTAAGTTTATGAGTATATAGCTATAGGTTTATTGAAATTCTTGTGTGCATTTAACATAAACAGCAACCAAGTTTTCGCGCAGTTCCTGGTTTGCAGTGTAGGAAGAACCGCGCAGTTCCCGGTTTGCAGTGTAGGAAAATAATGACAACTCCTATGTTTAAAGATGTCGAAACACGTCTCTATCCTATCACTCAAGTTACTAAGAATTTTAACCTAAAGCTATCGTTAATTTTATCTTGAATGGTTAGGTGGATGCATGAAATGTGTACAGAAAAGTAAAACCATGCAATATGGGATGCAATTTTTTTCACTTTACCATTAAAAGTATGCCCTACTTACGGGAAGGAGAGAGTGTTTCAATTATATTTCAAAACAAAAATATTTTCCCAAACAGTCACACTGAACTCAACTTTTTCAAAAACTGCAAACAAGCAATACACTTCTACACTGATCTTTGAAAGTAAGAATGAAGCGATATCTCTTTTCCTAAAAAGAAAGATAATAGCACTAAAAGGCACACTAAGCACTTTTTCAATTTTCTTCAAAAAAAATAAAAAGATCTAATTGAAAACTATGATATATATTTTTTATTTTTGACGAGATAAGAGTGTATATAAGGAAAGAATAATATGGATATCTAAAATCTTATGAAGCTTGTCAGGGGTCCAATGATTCGTCTTTAAGCAAAATTATAATCATATCCCAACAAAAAAAATTTGAATCAAAAGCAAAAATATGTCTTTCACAAACTAACAAAGAACGAAAGTAAAAGCAAAAAAGTAAAGCTTCCTTTTCAGTTTGATCAAGTAGTAAAAAGAGATCTAACTCAGCTAACTTCCAAGCGCTCCTTTTGAAAATCAAACCAAGCATACAAGAAGCCAAAACAATGGATGGAACCTAGCTCTTTGAATGAAAGCAAAGCAAGCATTTACCACTATTAGACTCTGAATTTGTAGTTTAGATCTCAAGCATGAAGCCCAAAAAACACACAGAACAGAAAGAAAAATAAATTTAGCTTTGAAATCACAAAGTTGTAAAATACCTACCTGGCACCGCTTGATGAGTGTTTATGACAGATCATTACCAGCTCAACACCGCCTCTTGTCCACTATGATAGAGCAGTGACACCGCTTAATGACTACTGCGTAGGGGTGATGGCACCACTTATTCTCCTCGATGCATGTGTGGTCACTGTTGTAGATGACAAAACCAAAAGAATGGAGAAAAAGAAACAGTTTGATGCTGAAACACTGGAATTAAATCATGAAATTAACAGGAAAATTAAGTATAAAAAGTAGATGTGCATCAAATATGAACAGATCTGGTTATACTGAACCAATATCTCACTAGAATAACTAGTGGATCTAATCACCGAAACGTTGGAGTTTGGATTTCAGACAAGAGTTTGAGAACCAAGGAAGATCGGATGTGTTGAAAGCTCTTCCCTAGTATGGTCGCCATATTTGTTGCTAGGAAAATCGCACCTCTTGCAGACAAGAGCTATTCCTCTAGACCTGAATGGTTCAGATCTAGAACAAATGGGTAAACAACAAGGATGGAAGACTTCCCCTAGAGCTTGTAGATATCTGGAATGAATCCTTTGGCTGTTCTGCAGTATTATGTATGTGTCTCCTATGGTGATGAATCTCCATGGATGTACCTGCACAAACACATCAAATAGATAAGCAAGATCAAAGGTACCAAAACATAATATACAATTCTATACTAGTGACTAAGGAATCCAGTAATAAAATGAAATGATTTAAACATAACACATTTTATGGGAAAGGAACCAAATTTGCATTGATAATGAAGAAGAAAGCTTACAACCTTTTTCCTTAGTGTTGTGATGCTCCTTCACATGCCATGACTTTTCATCAAAAGCTCCAACTTGCTCCTTCTATGCTCACCCTATATTAGGCCAAAATCTCAATTCAATAGCATAACTTTTCTCTCTCTCAACCATGGGGTATGAGCCAGGTTTTATAGACCTTGAGAGGATAGGGATGGTTGAGTAATTGGTGGGTGAGGTGGAAGGGAGATCCAAAAAGGGAGGATATCAAGTTTAGGTGGTCCACAGGAGTAGGGATGAGGGTGCCACAAAATATTCCTTTAAGAAGCTTCGTGGAATCTTCTCTTTTTCAATTTTTAACTTGACCACCGCTTCTCCTCCATGTAGACAGAGCATTACCAGAGTGGAACCGCTCCTTGATCAAGGAGTAAAAGCGGTGGCACCGCTTATTGTCAAGAGACAATGCGAATTACTAAAGAGGGTAACGCCTCTTGCATTAGGGGCAAAGGCGATGCTGGACTCAAATATGAAAACAAGAGTCCGAGCCACTGTCCAACTTCATAATTTGGGATTTGAGGGAAACTTCTGATGTTTTAGGCCTCAACACATGATGGTGACAAGATGTAGGTGTAAAAAATACACAACTAATGTAAATTGTTTGATCCACATTTGAATAGATAGTTTCAAAAACACGGTGTGCGATAATCATTGTGATCTGCATCTTTTCAGCGGATCTACGTTTTGCATTTGAATAAAGAATTCATTGTTCTGCGGTCTACATTTTTTACTAAGCAAGAACATTGCACATACAGAATACGAGTATCCTCTTCATCTAGCACACTTATTCGCTATTCGTTACTGATTTATTTGTGCACTTCGGCTACCCTGTATAGAGATACTTACTGCGATCAACAAGCCATTGATACCCCAAAGAATTATGAAGCTTGTCCAATCATTTATCTTAGATCTTCATTCTTTACAAGCTTACTTCACCACATCCATCTCTCGCTTATTTATAGTCTTTTTAGTTCAAGAGATGTGTCAACTTGGTATAGTTCTTTATCCTTGGATAACGCCCCAATAGTATATGTTTTCCACAAGTTAAGGGTTGCGATGACATGCCACTTATCACAATTCATCTTTGTGTTGTGTATGACATACATATGCCGACGTCCTTGTGTGTTAAATTTTCATATGCTAAGCTAGATCATTAGTATTTCATTTTGATTTCATAACAAAAGCATATAAACAGGATCACTGAAAGATAGACAAGCACAACCATACAAAAGGAGAACACAAAGATTTATCCTGGGAAAACCCTAAAGGGAAAAACCCAGCAAAATCTTCCTCAATATAGATGCCCCAAAAGATAAAAGATAAAACCAACAAGGAGATCAAAGCCTGATCCTCCTCCTTCTCCAGCTACTTCTCTTCTCCACTAATGCACTACACAAGTGAGAGTGTGTGTCTCAAATGAGGAGCACCACACCTCTATTTATATTCATCCGTTCACTTGAATTAACTCATCTGACATGTAGGCTCGATTTAATCATGTAGGATCGAGTTACACATGTAGGCACAAGTAACCACACTGGGGTGCTAATGACCCACATTTACAAATAGAGGGTACAACCTCATGACTCTTATTAGTTATTCCAATTAGAAGCATCGGGGTACAAGATAATACAGGTGGTTCTCCCAGTAGGACCATCGGGGACCACAAAAGATACATATAGAATATTCTTCGAAGTTACAATATTTCAACACTCCCCCTTAACGAGAAGGGTATTCTACAACAACATCAACAACAACAATAGTAGGAGAGGACATCATCAACATCATCAGGGTAACACATCTATAAATCATTGGAATCTTTTCAACATCATATAGTCTTCATCTTCAATATTTGATGACAGCAACTCTTTAATCAACATCAGCATCTTTTGACCTTTTGATCAGCAATATCTTCAACACTTTGATCTTTTGATCAACAACATCTTCAGCACTTAGACCTTTCGATCAGCAGCAACATCTTCAGCACTTTGACCTTTCGATCAGCAACATCTTTAGCACTTTGACCTTTCAATCAGCAACATATTCAACACTTTGACCTTTTGATCAGCAGCAACATCTTCAACACTTTGACCTTTCGATCATCACCAATATCCTCAGCATTTTGATCAGCAATATCTTCAGCACTTTGATCTTTCGATCAGCAAAGACATCTTCAGCATTTTGACCTTTCGATCAGTACATCATCATCATCATACTCTTGATCGTTCAATCAGTACATCATCATCATACTCTGATATTTTTATCAGTACATCATCATCATCATAAAAACATCATCATCATGAAACATCAACATCATCAAAACATCATTATGATCAAAACATTCAACATCATCAAAACATCAAAATATCATCATCATCACACTTTGATCTTTCGATCAGTACATCATCATCATCATAAAATCATTATCATCAAAACATCAACATCATCAAAACATCAACATCATCATCATCAAAACATCAGCATGATCCTTCCTTTCGGAATTACGGGATCAACATGTCTGTGGTACTCAGACGATCCTTCCTGTCAGAATTACGGGATTTAGGTCTTTATGGAGTTACTAACGATCCTTCCTTTCGGAATTACGGGATCAACACATTTGTGGAGCTCAGACGATCCTTCCTTTCGGAATTACGGGATCAAGTCTTTACGGAGCTACTAACGATCCTTCCTTTCGGAATTGTGGGATTTAGGTCTTTACGGAGTTGCTAACGATCCTTCCTTTCATAATTACGGGATCAACACATTTGTGGAACTCAGACAATCCTTCCTATTGGAATTACGGGATCAACACATCTGTGGAACTCAGACAATCCTTCCTATTGGAATTACGGGATCAAGTCTTTACGGAGCTACTAACGATCCTTCCTTTCGGAATTACGGGATCAACACATCTGTGGAACTCAGAAAATCCTTCCTATTGGAATTACGGGATCAATTCAATGATCCTTCCTTTCGGAATTACGATATTTAGGTCTTTACGGAGTTGCTAATGATCCTTCCTTTCGGAATTACAGGATCAACACATTTGTGGAACTCAAACAATCCTTCCTATTGGAATTATGGGATCAACACATCTGTGGAACTCAGACAATCCTTCATGTTGGAATTACGGGATCAAGTCTTTACGGAGCTACCAATAATCCTTCCTTTCGGAATTACAAGATTTAGGTCTTTACGAAGTTACTAACGATCCTTCCTTTCGGAATTATGGGATCAACACATCTGTGGAACTCATACAATCCTTCCTATTGGAATTACGAGATCAATTCAATGATCCTTGCTTTCGGAATTACGGGATTTAGGTCTATACAGAGTTACTAACGATCCTTCCTTTCGGAATTTCGGGATCAACACAGTTGTGGAACTCAGACAATCCTTCCTATTGGAATTACGGGATCAACACACGTTCTCGAGTACCGAAGTCACCGGATCTATTCTGAACCGAGGTTCAAGGATGATACAATCCTACTACCTTCTCGATGACCAAAGTTCATCGGATCCATTCTGAACCAAAGTTCAAGGATGATACAATCCTGCCACCTTCTCGATGACCGAAGTTCACCGGATCCGTTCTGAACCGAAGTCCAAGGATGATACAATCTTGCCACCTTCTTGATGACCGAAGTTCACCGGATCTTTTCTGAATCGAAGTCCAAGGATGATACAATCCTGCCACCTTCTCGATGACCGAAGTTCACCGGATCCGTTCTGAACTAAAGTTCAAGGATGATACAATCCTGCTACATTCTCGATGATCGAGCTCACCAGATCACTTCTGGACATATTTCCCAGGATGATACAATCCCATTGCAACATCACTACTCCCCCTTTCAAGGAAGGTCTTTCCAAACCACACTAAGCTTGTCTCGAAAGTCTTCGAACTTTACTCGGGACAGAGGCTTCGTCAGCACATCACCATCTAAACCATCATCATCTCAATCTTCAGTATGTGAATACTGAACTATCACCATCTGTATCTCCAGTATGTGAATACTGAAATCATCATCTATATCTTCAGTATGGGAATACTAAAACATCATCATCTGCATCTTTATCTTGTATGTAGAAATATCAGATTTCTATGTGTTACGACGGAACACAGGGTTCTCTGTTATCACAACTCTTGTTATCACATAGAATCAATGTAGTATCCATCTTCAGGTCAAGGAGACCTGATATCAGCTCCCGAAGCCATATGGCTTCACAACTTAGCAGAGCAATTTGC